>PVJD01004157.1:0-117789 GCA_004026545.1 Mormoops blainvillei | reverse complement strand
TTTGGCAAAAATACAATTTCATTCTAAAAATTAACTCTGGATAGTTGAGTAAGAACTAATTGCTGAATGAAGTCAGAAGACACCAAAAAGAGTGACATTTAATATTGCATTGGTTTATAATCAGTGTAATAAATGGAGAAATAGACAATGTTTATAGGTCGTAAAACTCAATAGTGTTACGATGTCAATATTCTCCAAAATTATTTACAAATTTCACATAGTACTTACCAAAACCACATCAGGCTGGGGTTTTTTTTGGTAGAAATTCATAAACCACTTATAAAATTCATATGGAAATACAAAGGACATACTATATCCAAAACAATTTTGAAGGATAACAAATTTGGAGACTTTATACTACCTGATTTTAAAACTCATTATAAAGCCACAGTAATCAAGATAGTGTGTTACTGGCATAAATGTGAAGATATACATCAATGATGCAGAATAGAGTCCAGAAGTAGACCCAGCCATATATGTTCACTTGACTTTTGTCAAAGATGCAAATGGATTTTAGTGGTGAAAGGATAGTTTTTTCAATGAAATGGATAACAAAACAAACAAACAAACTGATGCATACTTCAGACCATGAACCACAATTAGGTTAAAATGGATCATTGGCTCACATGCAGATTCCCTACAGACACGGGAGCTCTCTTTCAGTGCAATTCTCTCATCTCTGGGGTTCTGCCCTGTGAACCTTAGCCAACCAGTTTTGTTTTAACTCCTCAATTCAAAGCAACTACCAGACTCCACCTAGGTTCTCCTTCCTTGCTCCCAGGACTGCAAACAGGGATTACTGTTGTTACCTGATGTTCAGTGTTTTGAAAACCATTGTTTCATATATCTTTTTCATTTAAAAAACTTTAATTGTAAAAATTCACACAACATAAAATCTATCATTTTAACCATTTTTAAGTGTAGTCTTCAGTAATGGTAAATGTGTTCATAATGTTGTGGGATCAATCTCCAGAACTTTTTTCAACTTGCAAAACTGAAAATATGTACCCATTCAACAATTCTCCATTCTCTCCTCCCCATTTTTTCTCTATGAATTTGACTATTTTATTACCACATGTAAGTGGAATCATAAAGTATTTGTCCTTTTACAATTGCCTTGTTTCACTTAGCATAATGTCCTTAGTGTTCATCCATGTTGTAGCATGTAACAGAGTTTTCTCCCTTTACCCATTGACAAAGCCAAAGGGGAGTAGGATTGAGGGTGGGAAGTGGGGGTGGGTGGGATGGGGAAGGGTAGTGGGGGAAAGTGGAGACAACTGTGCTTGAACAACAACAAAAAATAAAATAAAAATTTTCTTCCTTTTTAAGACTGAATAATATTCCATGGTATATACCACATTTTGCTTATCTACTCACCTGTTAGTGGATAGTTAAGTTATCTCCAGTTTTTGGCTATTGTGAATAATACTGCTATGAACATGGGTATACAAATAGCTCTTAGAGATCCTGATTGCAATTCTTTTGTGTGTATACTCAGAAGTAGAATTTCTAGATCATATGTTAATTCTGTTTAATTTTTTAAAGAACTACCATACTGTTTTTCACAGTGGCTGAACCATTTTGTACTCTCTCCAACAGTATACAAGGGTTCAAATTTCTCTCTCTTTATCTATCCTTGAGAACAGTTGTAGTTTTCTGTGTTTTGATAGTCCATCCTATTGTTCTGAGGTCATATCTCATTGTGGTTTTGATTCACATTTACCTGATGATTGGTGAGATTCATGTGCTTGTCAGACATTTGAGAATTTTCTTTGGACAAATGTCTATTTAAGTACTTTGCCCATTTTTAATTAGGTTTTTTTTGTCATTGAGTTGTAGGAATTCACCATATGTTCTGGATATTACCCCTTATCAGATATATGATTTGTAAATATGTTTTTCCATTGAGTAGGTTACCTTATCTTTCATATTTTTCCATTTTTTAGTGGTTTGGGGCCAGAAGGTGTATTTGATCTCTTTTATACTATTACTGCTAGAAGTGTAAATGCTCCTATTCTCTTGAACCTGTCACCCCATAAAAATTGCATGTTCAGGGTCACCAACTACTCCACATTGCCAAATTTAATAATCATTGTCAGTTTTCATCTAACTTGACCTAGCAGCAATATTCGAGTCAGTTGATTATTCCTTCCCCAGGAATTTTCTTCTCATTGCTTTCAATACACCACATTCTTTTGATTTTCCTACTTGCTCAGTTGTCCCTCCTATTTCAGTGGCCACTTCTTTTCAGTTTCCTATGCTGGACTCTTCTCATTTCTCCAACTTCTTAATAAGGTACTCTATACTTTACTTATATATTTACCAAACCCTCACAATAATCCTGTGAGCTAAGTGCTATCCTTTCTATTTTTACAGCTGAAAAATATCTTTGGCTCAGAGGAATTTATTTTACAGCTTTATACAGCCAGTAATTGGCAGGGTTGATTTCCAAACCTAGGCTTTCTTGATTCTAAAGCTTGTGCTAACCACCACACTAGGTAAAGACAACCACAGAACAGGCTTATCTTCCATGAAGATATAAAGACTTAGTCTTTGTAAGCTTACATGCACACGCCTTTGTCTGTGAGAGTGAATAAATAAACAGCTTTTGGAAGTAGAAGTGGTTTAGAAATAGCCTAGGGTTGTCTATAGAATACATCGTACTCTATTTTAGATGGAACCCAATATATAGCCCCTTCTGCTGCCACAGATTCAGAATCTGGCATTTAAAAAAATAAAATTGGGTTTGGGAGCATTGGTTAAGAAAAGAATCATCATTTAATATGATATCAATCCCTCCATGATCTGGTTCCTTTTTCTCTCTCAAGACTAATCTCCTGTTATACCATTTCATGCTCTAGCTGTTTTGTACCTCACCTCTATGATTTTTCACTGTGACTGCTCTCCCCTTCTCATCCCCAAAAACCAGGTTAATATTTTACTCATCCTATAAGGCTCAGTTTAGGTGTTATCTCCTTCAGGAAAATGTTTCTGATTATCTGAATCTAAGTTGATGTGCTCTTATGTGCTCCCGTAACACATAGTCTTTCTTGTCACATCCCAACACCTAGCACAGTGTTTGAAACATTGTAAGTGTTCAAAACTATATTGAACAACTGAATATATGAATAAATCTATAAATGAATGAATTTTGGTGGTCTAACAAGCAGCTGCCTGAGTACATTTGATAAGAAATACAGCTTGTTAAATCGAAAAAACATCAGTAGAGATTGATAGTAGCAATCTTAATGGCTGTGAGGTAGTATCTCACTGTAGTGGAGACTGGATGTGAGGGTGACAGTTGACCCTTAAACAATATGGGTTTTAACTACACAAGTCCACTTCTACATGGATTTTTGCCAATAAATACCTACAGTACTATAAACGTATTTTCTCTTCTTTATGATTTCCTTAACATTTTCTTTTCTCTAGCTTACTTTATTCTAAGAATACATTATGTAATACATGTAACATAAAATATGTATTAATCAACTGTTTTTGTTATTAGTAAGGTCTCTAGTCAACAGTAGGTTGTTACTAGTTTATCTTTTAAGGAGTTAAATGTCATATATGGGTTTTTTCACTGTGCGGGTATTTGGCTTTCCTAACCCCTGAGTTGTTCAAGGGTTCCCTGTATTTTGTATCTGTGATCTGTATCAAAAGTTATTTAATGTTGGAAAAAACATAGTTAATCTGTAGGCTTCTTGACAACTTTCAATTAGTCAAGCAGTAGCTGTAGGATATAATTTGTTAAATTTCATAAGTAATCTCTTGCATTTTGTTACACCATAAGCCCTCATGAACCCTCATCTTTATTACACATGATTATGATTGATTTGCCAGCCCTCAGTGTTGGTGCCTTCTTTCTTACCATGATGTTGATATCCAGTCCACCCTCTAAAAACAAACAAACAAACAAACAAACAAAAAACTTCCAATAGCCAGTATCTTCCAGTGCTTTCTTGATTTGTAGTTGAGGTACTTTAATGTGTTCCAAAAACTTCTGAAAAAGCAGTGAGTGTGATGAAACCAACATGTCACACTGTGTCTTTGTACATGTTCAAGCATGGGTTGCTCCTCTCTGCTCATAATGATAATTAGAGGATTCTTTTTTGAAAAGCACAAAACAAGCATCTAGTTTTTAATGCACAGAATCATATTTTAGACTTCTATTTCAAATCTGGCTTCATGACCAGATCCTTTTCAATGACTCCATGATTGTCTTAAAGGACCTATAAAATAAAAAACAAGATGATCAATTCACTTCTGGCTACTAAACACACTTTATCTATCCCAGTCTGTTGCTGTGGAGATAGAGACAACAGAGGAGCCTTGGCAGTATAACAAACAATTAAGACACCAAGATGTTTAGCCATGTATGAGTATTTTCTCACAGCAAGACCTCAAAGCTTAGCCTGCCACTGACAATGTTAGTCATTTAATCAATTACACAAGATGAGGTTGACAGGTGTAATTATATATTTCTCTGGTGATTATGTATGGCCTGCCATAGAGACCAACAAGCCTGTTACTTTGCACTCATTTAAGCAGTCACTTATCTAGCAAAGTTTTTGGACTTGGAGAGACTCTTTGGAGAGAAGGAAACAAAGTCAAAATCCATTGCCAAATTCTAACTAATGACATTGCAATTAGGAACATTGGCATTGTCATTGGAATGGTGTCCAGCTTCCAGCTGATCACTCTCATGTGTTTTAGAGACTCTCTATGTGTGCTTATATGAGACTGGAGACAACAGTTGATAGTAAAAGTTCCAGATGTTTAACCAAATTCAAACCCAAGTTAGTAATGTTTAGAAATCAAGTGTAATCTTTTTTTAAAATTCAGACTAGTTTGTGTGTGTAGATACAATTTGTGCCTGTTTTCCTTTCATCAATTCAGAATCTATGGGAGGAAAAGTCCAGACAGTATAGTTGAAGATATTACTTGTTTTCTACATGCAGTGTCCCTGTTATAATAGCTTAAATTTTCTTCAGGAGATTATTATTTTTATATTCCCATTTTCCCCCAAGTGAGATTTTTTTGAAAAGGTGGAATTAAACTGAATCATCCTCAAAGTATTTCATAGAGAAAAAGGGTTTGATTTAAGAAATGTAATTGTCTTTTTAATCTCCCACCAGTTTCACCAAGGCATCCCTCAAAGGCAGGGTATTTTTGTCATTAATGAAATCTTAATTAGCATATGTCTAGATCAGTGTTCAGTGCTGATCTAGGTCAAAGGCACCTATGATGCATCTGCATTACCAGAGGGTTAAGTTGAGTTCTGTAAATTAGGTCTGTGCTCCACGTGTGAGCACATTGGGAAATATCCAGCAGAGATCAGCAAATGCATAGATTGTATTCATGTTGTCACGTCTGTTCTCAACCTAATTTTACAAATGTAACTGTCCCCTGAAATTCTCAGAAGATAAAAGAAATGTAAAACAAACAAAAACTTGAAAACATAACAAGCCTGATTAACCAAAATATACCATTTATTACTGTGCCAATCTTTGCCAGTTTTTAACAATATATTAAGCATTCTTAATAAAGTCATATGTTATAAAGTAAAGTATTTATTGAGTAAGTACTATTTGTCTAGCATTGTCTGAAGGAGAGGCTAATGAACATTACTTAGGACATGGGCCTCAAGGGAACTCTGTTTACATACAAAGAGGAGACATGTAAAGCTGCTCAACTACCTGTTTGATAAACTGAGGAATACAATTTAGAACTGCTATTGGCCTTTATAGAAGGAGGAGATTAAAAGCAGGTAGAACAGTCAGAAAAGGTCAGTTAGAGGAAAAGAAGCAGGAGTCAGAGGCTGCAGGTATTGATGGGCAAAGGAAAGATGAGGCATTTCCTTTGAGAGGAACAGCATGAATCAGGATTGAAGTCAGCAGTAACAGTGTTAAGTTCAGGGACCAGTGAAGAAATCTTTCTGGATGGATGGGAGGGTCTGTGTTTGTGAGTATTGAAAGATAAGACGAGGTTGCAAAAGAGGAGGTAAATAGAGCTTTCAGTACCAGACACTAGAATCTGAACTTTATTGTGTAGGCAATTGTGAGCCACCAAAAACATTTTTAAAGAGTGATACAAACAAAATAAGTGCTTCCGGATGATGGTTTAGGTGGTTGTACAGCATTTGCTCTCCAACTGTCATCCCTGGAGTAGTGGTGTCCAGAACAACCAGGAACTTGTTAGAAATACTAATTCTTGAGCCCCATCCCAGACCTGCTGAATCAGAAACTTTGGGGCGGGGGCAGAGCAGAAGTCTGTGGTTCAACAAGCCCTCCAGCTGATTCTGATGGACTCTCATCTTTGACAACCACTGTATTAGGGAGTGTCAAGTAAGAGGTTCTTGCACAACTGAGTTCCTGAATAATAAGGTCCTAGATTAGGATCTTAATCTTACTAGTTAAACAGACCACTCACTTGAAAACTAAAAAGTAAAGGTTGTGTAATGTACTGGTTTTGTCATCTGTGAAGTAATTATCTGATTGATGGAGATAGGCAATGACATATACAGAAGCATTTTTATACATAAATTACTTAAAATATGTGATAAAGTGAGAGAACCAGAGAATAGAATGGTTTGATTACTGATGTTTTTAGAGATGTTTTGAGTCTCTCAGCCTAGCTCACCAGGTAACTATTTATCTTGTTCCCATATTTTCTCTGTCATCCACATCATTGTAATATCCTCCAGGTTTTTTTGACAGAGGCTAGTCATGACTAATGTATATAACACTACTGGAAATTCTTGTTTCTCTGATAACCTGTTGTTAATTTCTACAATGCCATTTTTTATGGTTACCATGTGTTTTGGATTTCCTTATGGTTAAAAGCCATGCTTATTGCATTTGGAAGTTTGAGGTGGAGTTCCCCTGCACGTATGACACATAGACTATGTCTACAAGGTACCAGACCAGCTTGTCAGCCTTGTCAATGGAGGGCTGGAAGTGAGGCTGGAGAAAGGAACCTCAGAAACTGGAAGTTTTACTTGGGAAATCAAAGCTGTTCCATTGCAGACTTTATGTTGTCTTTCAACTAGTTATTTTACCAAAATGAAGGCAAATGAGTGTCTTGGCACTTAAAGAGTAGTATACTGAACTTTTGGGGTCAAAAGACCAGAGTTCGAATGCCAACTTTACCACTTACTGAGATATGTGACCTTGAGCAAATTTACTGTCCCCTTTTCTGAAGTTGAGGGTGATGGTGTTTCATAGGACAGTTGCATACCTTTGTGAACTCTAGAGTGCTGTATTAGGTTACCTGCTAATATAATTGTTCACTATAGTTTCAGTGACTTGATGCTTAATTAGGCAACAGAACCAACCAAAATAACAGAACCAACCCATGTCTGCTTGTGGATTAATGAGTATGCCCTCAACCTAAGTCACCCAGATAGTTGCAACTGGTACCATTTTCTGTGATCCATGGAGATGTGTCCCTTGATCGCTGAGTAAATGTGGGGGTAGTTTGAACCTTATAATTAATTGTTCTAGAATTCCTGAAGTTCACTATTTTCCCTAACTTAGATAGAACATAAAAATATTTGACATTCAAGGATATTTGAATAACAGGCAAATAGGAATTTTACTAAATTTCAAGAGAAGAACAACTAGAAGTATAGATTAATCATAGGATGCCCCGATTCAAAGTTTTGCAGATATTCCATTCAGGAAGCAATGTGGTATGGTGAAAAGAATACTGAATTTACGAGAAAACATAACTGTTTGAATGTTGTTTTGATCTACTCTCTGAGGCTGTTTTCTCATCTGTAAAATAGGGATTTTTTTTTTAAACTACTGCATAGGGTCTTTGTGAGAATTAAATTAGAGAATATATGTACTAATGTCTTTCACAATGTCTACAAATGCTAGTTTCTTTTCTCAAGGACTCATTTCTTAGGTAGAGTTTCCATGAGTTGTCAGGGTCTTTTCTTTCATAAGCTTCCAAAGTCCTTGGATTCCATAGTATAGAAATATTTCAGAAGGACAAGCAGTTATGAGACAAGATGAGTGATAGTTTTAAGAACAAAATACTTGAGACTCCAGGGACTCAACTCTTACTACATATTTTCCAAGCATATTGTTTGCAACAAATAAAGGCTATTAATTGCATGTAGTACCATAGACTAGAATTTGATATTCTCTATAATCTGACCCTATGTACCATGCATTTGACTTCCCCCTATTCCTCTGAATTGTGTTCTTATAAAACTGATTTATTCATTGTTTCCTAAACATACTAAGCACGTTCCTACTGCATCTTTTCTCAGGCTCTCACCACTCTAGAATGTCTTTATTCTTCCTTTGTACTTGTATACAAGCTTTATTCTTGAGACCTAGCTTCAGGAATACATCCTTCATAGAGCCTTGCTTGATCACCTCATCCCCTAGGGGATCAAGTTGCTCCTCTGATGTACTGCAGCCATTATTAGGCATGAGGGTTGAATGGAAGGGTTTGTTGAATGAACGATCAATACTTATACCAATCTGGAACTTATCTGGGTCCTGGGTAAGATAGTCTGCTGGGTGGGAAGACCTCTTTCACATTTTATTCATAAAAAGGTACAAATGGTATTTCCTCAAACTGGAGTAAGAGCATTCCAAGAGCAGAAGGACTATATAGGCATACGATAAAGTTTTGTTGATGTTATTCACAAAACTAACATATGCACCTGGTTGTTCAGATGAAAATCTACCTTTTAAAACAACAGTATATACTCCCAAATTGGGCACAATATATTACCTTTTATGTGAATTTGAAAATTACCTTTTGGCAATAATGCATGATTATCCTCAAAGCATTAACATCTAATTGTACATGTATAAGGAATAAGCACACATTTTCTGAGCACTCAGTTTGTACCAGGTACTTTCCCAGATAGTTTACAAATTCCACCCCTGAAACCCTTGCCATAGACTGCTTCAAGTTACAGTTATTTGTGTTCTCACCAGTCTTCTCCTCCTTCATATTCCCAAGAACCCAAGTGTTATTCATCTTTTCATTCCTCCCAGCTTTTGGCACAGTGCCTGGCATATAATAGGTGCTAAGTAAATGTTAAACAAATGAACACATGAATAAATGAATGAAATCATGCAAGGCTCAAAATGTAACTAATGCCTTCCAATTTTTCTTCCAGAAATGGACAGAGCAAGCCCCCATTTAACATTTCAGTAAAAGATAAAAAGTCCCATGTCTCTCAGCCAGTCCTCGCACTGCCCTTTTGTGCCTGGCTTTATGAAGTTGTTAAAAAAGTTTTCCTTGGAAAACTTTCACCAAGAAACTACCTAATGGGGGCCAGCTGCAGCCCCAGGTTTTATGAACACTTTGATAGAAACCACATTAAATAGCAACACTGGTTCACACATCAATTTTGCCATGTTAAACCCCAGCTTGGGCACGTGGGGAGTTCATGTGATATTAACTTTTCATTATCATCATTGCAAAAAATATGATTTGGTCTGGCTCAGCCAATAGCAGACATAAAGCAGAATAATGTCAAAGTGCCTTAAGAAAACTGAACTTGGTCACAAAGCTTTTTTCTCCATCTTTAGAATTCAGGGAAGCAGGTGAGGGTCAAGGATTACCAGAAAAATACTCAAATGGTTCCCTAAGTGGTAGTAGTTGTTGGCCTGTTTCTTCTCATTGCAATCTTTGGTAGCTGTGTGGCCTCCCAAGTACCGATGTTTTATTTTTCTTTTGCTGATTGCCACTGCTTTGGTATTTCCCTTTGGTGCAGTCTCTGAATTTCATTGGTTCCAGATGTCTCACCCTTTTGCCTCTATTGGCACCCAAGTGGGAGAGGGTACAAATGGCCCAGAAACCACTTAATAGATCCATGTAGAGAAAAAAAATAGGTATGTCTTTTGAGCCATGGAAATATAGATTATTATCCTGATTCTCCCAAGGACTAACTGTGTGCTATAGGTAAATCACTAAAGTTGGAAGAACTTCAGTTTCTTCATTTGTAAGGTTGGAATAAGTTGTACCCTATATGATTGTTGATCTGGTTTGAACAGTGGGTAAGAACATAGGTTTAGAGCCAAGCAGATCTGGGTTTCTCTTTTTGCTCTCCTACAACTTGTGTGACTTCCTCCAAACTTTATATTTTTCATCTGTAAATTAGAGATAAATAATCCCTAAATGGGGTTGTGGTGAGAATTAAATGACGTAATGCATGTAAAGTCTCTGACATAGTAGGTACACAGTAATGACAGGTATTGTAATTATTGTATAAGAAAGACAAGAGGACAGGGTATGTATATGGTTAACTATGGCAGAAGTTCATGATGAAAAAGTACCTTAATTCAATGGTTTTTAATTATGGATAATTTTGCTCCCCAACCCCAGTGGACTTTGCCAATGTCCAGAGAGATTTCTGATTGTCATGACTGGGGAAAGCACTACTGGTATAGAGTGAGCCAAGGTCAGAGATTCTGCTAAACATTTTGCAATGCACAGGGTAGCCCTCAACAACCACATAAAAGTTATCCACCCAAAATTGTCAATGGTGCTAATGTTAAGAAACCCCGCTCTAATTTGAGAAATGCAATTTACTGAGCTTATTGGTGCCTTTAGCAAGTCATTTGATTTAGTGGTTAGCCTGATATGTTTCTTCTTCCTCTCCCTTCAATTCATAGAGACTATGTACTATAAAATACCAAGTTAATCGGTGATCATAGATTTTACCATGGATCATGGTAAAATTTCCTTTGCAATAGTATTGCCTAGAATGCCCTATGACCTTTTATTGTCATATTTTGTTGTTCCCAGAATATAGATAATTAGATTATTTCTGAATTTATAGTCTGACTCTTCTCACCCTGAATCAAATAAACAAGGACATTGTACCTCCAGTGGCCAAGCTCCATCCAATAGCCCCTAAAACTATTTTCTTCCCTTTGAAGACAGTATACACATAAATGAGAACTGCAACCCCTTTGAAATGGGTCTCATGTGAATGGACAGAATTCACTTGATGGAAGTTGTTTGGCTCTGCAATGAGTCTGCCTTGAAAACAAAATAATTTATAATAACTATCACTATCGATATTTCTAAAGGATTTTAAAGTAGTGTATAAGATAAAAATGCAGACTGGAGTTATAAGCAAAAGGAATCATGTCAGGAAGAAGCAATAAGATAGCTCTTGAAATAGAATGATAAATTTATTTTGAGACTTACTTGTTGCCCAAGGTAAAAATGGAAATATGATTCCAGTTTTCTTAACAAAGAAGAAAGAAAGAAAGAAAGAAAGAAAGAAAGAAAGAAAGAAAGAAAGCTGAATAAAAATAAGATTTTTCTGCCTTCAAACTAGCTTCCAGGTAGACCTTATCTCATGAAGTATGATATGAAGAGCATTGTATGTAGCATTGCATTGCTTTCACAGAGAATGACCTTTGTAGCTCAATCTTGAATAACTTAAGGTTTAATGAACACATTCCCACATGGACCTAAGATAAATCAGTTAAGATAAATTAACTTCTTGTTATGTATTTAATTTGGCATAAAATTAGACCTTGAAAAGTCTAAAGGATTAGATGGTCAACATGTCCTTCAGACTGCTTCTTAAAATTACTTAACTAAGTTATGTTTTTCACTTTCTAAAATAGCTTTTTATTCAAAAGGAGACTTAGTCCAGTGAATGACTAAGGTATAGCTCTGGGAATGAAAAGAGCTATAACCTTAGATTCTGGCCATTACTGTCAGAATAAGCTAGAATATACTTTGATAACAAACACCATCCAAATCTTAGTAGTTTAATACCGCAAAAATATTTTCATCACTCATGCTATATGCCCGGCATGGGTTGCGTTTGCTCTGTATAGCCACACCATAGCATCTCATGACATCATCTCAGCACCATACTTCAGGTATTACCAGGTCAGGGAAAACGCACTCTGGAATCCCCTAAATGGGAACAATTAAATGCTTCAATCCAGATTTAACACACAACTTTCATTCACACATCATTGGTCAAAGCAAGTCACGTGTTCATGCCTAACTTCAAAGGAATTGGGGCTTGCATTCTTCAGTGTACACATTTCTTCTCCAAGAGAAGATCTACATCTTGTTTAGCAGTTGTAATGTCTATCAGACTTGACAACCAGCCAGGTGATGGAGTTGGCATTCTATTTTATAAGTTAAGCAGGGTTCCACACAGATGGATGGCCTTCCCAAATCTGCACAAGACTGGACTTCAGGGATATTTGCAGACAGGGCCACATTTCTTCTAAAAATAAAACTTTGGAGCTTCTCAATCTCCTGTTTTGAAATCTACTACTCAAAACAGTTCAGTTCACTGTGACATTTCATTCCCATTCCCACTCGTTTAGATGGGCGTATGCTCTCAGTACTTGGACTCTCAGATGATCATTCAAATCTCTTCTATGTCTGATAATTTTGGAAGGAAGATTCTTTGGTAGTCAAGCAGGCCCATGTGGCTGTCTCACTTTCACAGGATTTTTTAGTTCCTAGTAGCAGAGTCATGTTTGGAACCCTTAGTTTCTGCAGTTTTGTGCTTTTCAGTTTCATTCCTTACAGACCTCTGACTTAAATGCACATATGATGCAAGTTGGTTCTGCTGTTACCAACCTGTTGAAATAAAATGAGATGTGATTGAGATTCTCATGGCAAGATAACAGCTTACAGTAAACTCAGGTAGACAGTCTAGCAGCCCCTCTATCCTTTCCCTGCTGCCATCCTCCAAGTTGCAGAAAATTGGGATTGTACACATGACCACCCCACAACACACTAACAGTTGTACCATATTAATTATGGAAGTATTGACAGTGCTAGACTTTTTAAAAGAATGACATTACACTTGTTTTTCTTCATTACCGAATTAACTTCAATTTACTTGTCTGCATACCACAAACCACATTGTTTACTGATGTGTAAAAATTGTATAATAATAGTGCATTGGTTAGAATATACAACATGGTACTGGACAGCTGTAGCTAGCTGACTTAGCTGTCAAAAGTTTCCAGTTGGTTTTTGTACAACTGTTCTTCCTCCTTCTGTAATCAAGAGCATCTGAGAATGCTTGTTTTGGAGGGAACTTGAAGGAGAAAGGAACCAGGACCTTAAGAAGTAAGATCCGTTGGGAGCACAAGAATTATTAGACTTTCCAGGAAAATGCAGGGGGAGGGAGACGTGGAGGAGAGTAGATAGGAGCAAAGGGACTTGTAGGTCAGAAAAAAAAATGTAAGTGGAAAATATTTCATGGGGATGTGAAAAGGAACTTTCAGTAAAGGCTTACTCCATAACATCCATTCTGTAAATCTAATTTGCTGAAGTAACTGCCCCCACTGCACTACCTTCTACCTCCCTCTACTTTTTTTTTTATAACTGCTACCAAATGGCTTCAGTTTTTAATTCTTTACTTTCTGTTTTACGGCCCACAGCTTCATACAAAAGTGTGAGTGCCCTCTCCAGATGGACTATGCACCTCATTTGGGAAGAAGGGCGGCCGATTTTCATCATCTGGGCCTTTAAGAACTCTCTAGGTAGCCCTAAAATACATAAAAGTGCAAATGGTGGACAGGAAATTTAGCAATGTCTCTTGCGGAACAGTCAGAGTTTGGATTTTAGTCAGTTCGTTTTTCTTTTACTGTTGGTTAGAACTACCAGCTTTGCAGGCAAGCTAGAATATGGGAGAGAGGGGAGGGGAATGAGAGGGGGTAGAGGCAAGCACAGAGCACAAGTCTGCTCTTGCTAGGTGAAGCTTTTTATTCTGAAATTGCTTTCAGTGCAGACTTTCCCTGCAATTCTGGGTGCTTCATTCTGATTTTGGCCATATGGCTCTGCTCACGAAATTCCTCAGGCTCTTCCAACTGATGTTTTCCCACCACGCGGCCACAAATTGACTACTTGCTTTGCCTAGAGCTTTTAATTGGTTTAAATAATAAACTCCCCAAGTCTTTGTTTGTTGGCACCCAGAACTGAGCACACAATTGCAAATGAGCTGGGCAACCTGCTTTGATTTGGTGATTAGTCATTGCTCTTAATTGTTTTTACAATGTCCACCTGAGTGATCAGGAAATGAAGCGCTGCCTCACACTTCAAGCAAGTTGCAAAAGGCCTAACTATGGTATTTCCTTATTGACTGTTTCCTTGCCTAGAAGGAGGCTATGTTCAGATGTTGTGGCTTGGAAGGCGGACGCTGCACAGCTGAAATCCAGCTTTGACATTTTAAGCCAATTCCTGACTGACTCTGGGAAGTGATGGAGACAGATTAAGCTCTGTAGTATAAAAATGGACAGGCCCCCAACTGGACTCTGAGGTCCCAGTCGCATTATAGCATAAACACGGAAAACAAGACTGTGGCTTTGGGAGACAGAGCTTTCCTCTTGCCTTAAAAGAGGCCTTTTTGTTTAAGGTGTTTTTGTTTTGTTTTGTTTTGTTTTGCTTAGCTCTCGTTTATTTTCCTACATCATTGGTGCAGATGGAAGATTAGCGATGCCTTTGGTTTGTTTTTTTTTTTTTCTTTAGTTCTGTTGTATTTTCCTTTGGTGGTCAGTTCTCTGAACTTCTGAAATGGAACTATCAGCAACTGTAAAATAGGCTTTTTGCTTGAAGAGAAGTTTGTTTTTTCATTTAAGTTTTTATGACAGTTCCCATATGCACACTGTTTCCTGTGTCAGGAAAATACTGAACACCCCCCAGTCACCTACCACCTACGCCTTGTCCCTTTAGTGACTTTTATCAGGACTCAGCTCAATGGGCTGTTCCTCTTAGAACACCTTGTGACCAGCTCTCCGCCTCATACCCCAGGCTGACTTGATGATAATACCCTCTTCCCTTTATGCCCACCATACTGTGAACAGACCTCTAGCATAACTCCATGTGAGATATTTGTAGGCATTTTCCTCCTTTTATCGTTAGAGTCTATATCCCCAAGGCAGAAGCCAGAAATCAGGGAGCACATGGTCTCTTAAGGCCATGTGGTCTAGAGGAGAGTAGAAAGACCACCGATTTTGGAGTCAGTCTTACCTAGGTTTTGATCCCAGCTCTGCAGATGAATAAACTTGATGAATTTAGGCAATTTATATAATATCTCTAAACCTTAATTTCTTAATCTGCAAAGCAGAATCATGAGATTTACTTCGTGAGGTTCCTGGTAGAGTTCACTGAAATATTGAATATCAAACATACAGCATCATACTTAACATAGAGTAAGTACTCTGGAAATGACTGATCCACCAGGAAACCATCTTTGCTCCCCTCCCAGAGAAGGATTCTCTCTCATATGATTTATACCCTGTCCAGACTCTTCTTCCTTGGATCTCACAAACCCTAAGGTAATATAGTTGCTTTCTCCCACTCCCACTTTGTCAATTACCTGGTTGGGAGCCTCTTCAGTCCCCATTCTGTTGTTGCGTGCTGAATAGTGTCATTAGATACATCCATATGCAATGTAAAACTGTATTGAACTTATACGACCTCCTTCATCATGATGATCCTAAAGTGCTTTGTAGATACAATGAGCTATAGCAGCAAGAGATTGTGCTTAAAAGAATGTCCCCTTCTCAAGCATGTATAGGGCGCCACTGCATAAGCTAGTTCCCTCCTGGAGATTCATACTGCATGTTAGTATCCTTTAAGAGGCCCTATAGTAAAGAAATACATTGTAAACTTTTTCGAATGCTACAATTCCCAAACTGGTTTCACAACATGCCTACTAACTTTCTCAAGAAATTATGTTTTATCCAGATCATGTTTTGGAAAATGCTGGCCTATGAGAATAATACTTTTCTGCTTTTGATCCCTGCAACTCTCCATCTCTTGCCTGGCTCCCTTCCAATGGATTCACTTCTCAGATATGTACCTTTGGTACTGGGCTTAGCACCCCTCCTCAGTTTAGATTGGCACTCAGCCCTTGAACTAGTTCTTCCTCTGACCATTAAAGATAATGAACCCTTGCAATCCATCCAGCTCAGCTATCTAGAAAGAGAACCAGACATGTCAGCAGGTCATCCCAGGAGCATTACTCTAACAGGAAATAGTTAGTGCTTATTCTGTGACACAAATTCTGGCTCTAGAGTCCAAACTCTTAAACCCTATGTGAATCTCCCTCTCTTACAAAATAGTAGCAGATACAAGTACACTTCTCGGGGATTCTACACTCAAGCAGAGGCCACCACACATGATTGTTGGAACAGATCATCGGTACACAGGGCATTGGGTGATCATGTATAATAATACATGAAATAACAGCTCTAGAAATTTGTGCAGAGAGAAAAGCAACTCTATCAAAAACAAAATAAAAGAAAAAAGCAAAACTAACCAGAAGCACGGACAAACTGCTATTTAAAGCTATCAACAACTTTTTACTTTTGCTTTGAGAATTCATTGCTGGGGAAATAGTGCTCTCTTTTTTTTATTTATTGATTTTAGAGAGAGAGAGGAAGAGAAAGAGAGATATAAACTTGTTGTTTCACTTATTTATGCATTCGTTGGTTGGTTCTTGTATGTGCCCTGACAAGGAATTGAACCCACAACGTTGGTGTATTGGGAGGATGCTCTAACCAAGAGAACAACCTGACCAGGGCCATATTGCTCTCTTCTTTTGGGAAAATCACTTCAGTGAGCTTTTGATTTTGCAAAGCTCTAACTCAGATTCTGTTCTAGGATGAACAGTTGGAAAAATGAAGAGCTAATCTGCCCAATAGAAGAGGGTACACAATGGGCTTCCTGGGGAGCACAGTAGTATCTCTGCAGAGATTATAATGATTTGCACTAGAGGCAAGGAAAACTTTCCTTCTCTCTTTGGTCCTTGAAATAGAAGGTCAGGGGTGGCCTCTAGATAGCGTGGACAAAGCTAAAGACACTTTTTTCTATGGGAGCTTGGATAGCTATCCCTTTAACATGACAGTAGGTGATGAGGTTAAAGGATAAAAAACAGCCAGTGAGGACCCTTGTGGACAAATGTGGCCAGTAAGAGCCTAGGAGATAACAATGAAAAAACAATTTTAAGATTTTTTTCTACTTTGTAATTTCACTATGTCTTAGTTCACTCCAGCTGCTATAAACAAAACATCACAGACTGGGTGGCTTTATAAACAACATAAATTGATTTCTCACAGTTCCAGAGGCTGAAATAACAGGATCAAGGTGACAGGATGGTTGAGTTTGCGTGGAAGCCTTCTTCCTGGTTCATAACCAGGCCTTCTCACTATGTCCTCAAAAGTGTAACAAGCTAGTAGGAATCTCTCTGGACCCTCTTTTACAAAAGCACTAATTCCAGTCTTACAGGTACCACCCTCATGACTTAAGCATCTCCCAAAGGCCTTACCTCCTAATGCTATCATATCTGGGAGTTAGGATTTCAACATATGAATGGGGGTGGTACAAACATTCAGAAGATAGCACCATCTGTTATTCCCAAGGCTTCAGTAAAGCTCCATAGCCAGGTCTTAATTCTGTTGTCGCTTGCTATGACATGGTTTTGATGAAATAATAGCAGTCTGAGGAAAGTTGATTATAGGGAGACAAGAGGTGACCGACAGAGAAAGCTGGAAGAATTTTCCAAATCCAGGGGGGAAAAATGACACCCGAATGGATTCATAAATTATAGGCATTTCTTAACAATTGCCAAGAATTCTTGGCAAAGGGAACCTAATGCTATAAAAATTAACTTTTCCACAAGTTAAGACAACACATCAGTCAGGCAAGGTTGTGTTAGGCTGAAATACCAACTCCAAAATTTCAGTGGCTTAAAACAACAAGGTTTGATTTCTTACTCATGCCATATACATACATCCATTGTGGGTTAGCTGGCTATTCTCCATCTAGTCTTCACTCAGGGTCGCAAGTTGATGGAGGCTTCATCTTCATGCTTCTATAGTTACAGAGGCATGGAAAGACTTTTAAACCTTATGATCATAATTCATTGGCTAAAGCAAATCACAGAACCACACCTAACTTTAAAAAGCGTGAGGAAGTATAATCCTGCCAATATGCTTGAAAACCAGTGAGTTGGAAATATTTGGTGAACAGTGCTAATGGCTGCCACAGAGGGCATTAGGAACTCAGACTCTTATTTGTGTGTTTTAAGACTACAGAACTTGGAGACATCTGGGTTGCAGTTCAGGGTAGCAAACTGGGCTCTGTCATTCATTCATTCTTACATGGCTGAATTCAATAAACATTTATTGAACACCTTCATGCCAGGCACTGTTTTAAGCACTGGGAATACATTCTTGTACAAGAAAAAGACATGGTTGCTGTGTTAAAAGGTTTATATTCTGGTGTGGGGAACAGATACACAGTAAACATATTTCTCTGGGAAAATCAGTCTTTGAGCTGTTACATTATCTTAGAGCTCTTTGGCATCTCTTACATGACCTAGAGTGTGGGAAGCTGGATAGCTGTGGACTTCTCACCGCTGCTTGGTATGCTATAGCTCCTGCCTGCTTTTTATAGTCTCCTTTCTGAGTACAACAATCAGTGGCCTGGTCCATTAACCATTTTTCTGAGCATCATGATTTCTTATTCTTGTTATTTGAATTTTTTACTCTCTCTTAGAGTATCTAGGGCCTATCTAGTAGCAGTGTCCCCACAAAGTCCTCTATTGGCTTCTAAGAAGCTTTGTGTTCTTGCAGGAACCAGGTCCCTTGGAGACCACTGGAATATACACACTATCATCCTATGGCTTCCATTCAGTTCTTGTGTTCCAAGCACTTAACAAAGACCCAGGGCTATTGATTCTCTTGGTATTACATTTATAATTTCATAGTGATTAGGGTAACTAATTTTGGCCTTAGGAAAACCTGGATTTAAATACCATCTCTGCCATTTCTCAAACCTCAGTTTTTTTACCTGTCAAGTAGTGATGATAATAGTACCTACTCTACAGGGTTAATTCATAATTAAATTAGCTGTATTTAAAGTACTTAGTACATATTAGGGAAGTGCAAATCAAAAGTTCCATGAGATACCACCTCACACCTGTTAGAACGGCTGTTATCAACAACATAGGTTATAACAAGTGTTGGAGAGGGTGTGGAGAAAAGGGAACCCTCATTCACTGCTGGTAGGAATGTAAACTTGTGCAGACACTATGGAAAACAGTATGGAGGATCCTCAAAAAATTAAGAATAGAGTTACAATGTGACGCAACAATCTCTCTTCTGGGTACCTACCCAAAAAGCTTGAAAATGTTTATTCACAAAGATATATGCACCACTATATTTATTGCTGCACTATTAATGGTGGCAAAGACATGTAGACAACCAAAATGTCCTTCAATAGAGGATTGGGTTAAAAAAATATGGTACACACACACACACACACACACACACACACACGGTGTCTATCCAGAAAGTATCCAGCCATGTACTGTGAAAAATAGAGACATTTATTGAAGAAGATACAAGATACAAGAAACATTGTGCATAGGACAATAACACCTCAGTCCCCTTCAAAGTATACGCCTTGGTATTTCAGCCTAACACAACTTTGCCTGACTGATGTGTTGTCTTAACTTGTGGAAAAGCTAATTTTTATAGCATTAGGTTCCCTTTGCCAAGAATTCCTGGCAATTGTTAAGGACCTCACACAATTCTCCCAATCACTGTCAGCTGCCCTGTCATATTTTCCTGAATCTCATTGATGGTCTAAAGTCTCTTCCCTTTCAAAGGTGATTTTAATTTTGGGAAAAACCAGAAGTCACAGGGCACCAAATTTGGGCTGTAGGGGGCTGAGTCACCTGGGTGATTTGGTGTTTTGCCAAGCATCTCTGCATGAGGCGTGATGCATGAGCAGGTGTGTTGTTGCGATGAAACTGCCAGTCACCAGTTGCCCATAGCTGCGGCCTTCTGAATCATCTGAATAGTTTCCACAGAGGAATGTTCAAGCTTAACACAAAATTTGATGCAGATTCATTGCTCTACTTGCTCAGTCATTTTGAATGTGATGGCCACACAGTACACATTCTCACTCAACAGCATCTACCACACCCACTGGACTAGTACAGTGAAGTCATCATTGTTTACACATGTGCTGTTGAAGTCATCATTGTTTACACATGTGCAGTCCACTCTCCTTGGCTTCCAGGTTACATCGATGTCACACAAACCATTCTCATTATATTAACAATGTTGGACTTTTTCCGGACAGACCTTGTATACTATGGAATACCATTCAGCCATAAGAGAAAATGAAATACTGTCGTTTGTGACAATGTGGATGGACCTTGAGAATATTATGCTAAGGGTAATAAGTGAGTCAGAAAAAGCTAAGAACCATATGATTTCACTCATGTGGGATACAAAACTGAAACTCGTAGACACAGATAACAGTATGGTGGCTAACAGAGCGAAGGGGATGGGGGTAGTAAAGTATAAAGGGGGCCAAATATAGCATGACAGAAAATACTTTGACTTTAGGTGGTGGGCACACGATGCAATATACAGGTCATGTATCATAGAAATGTACACTTGGAACCTATACATCCTATTAAACAATATCACCCCAATAAATTTAATTTAAAAATAAATTTCAAAAGTACTTAGCACAGTGCAAGGCACATGGTGACTAGTCAATACAAACTAACTCTTATTTATTGGCATAGAGCCAGCTTTTATTCTCTTAAAGCAAGCTTCCTAAGTTGATGTAATTAGTAGATTTGCCACCAATTCCAAACTTCTCATGTATTCCTCATCAGACACAGAGCTACATACGCAAACTGAATTCTACAATCAGCTCTGAAGAAATGTTTCCCTAAGAATGTGAAATGTAAGTTGTAATAATGGGTGTGTTTTCTAGCCCCATGCCCATGCCTACCTGTCTTTCTTTTTTTCTCATCTTTCTGGGCCCCTTCTCCCTTTAATATTCTGTAATTTTCACATGAATGCATAGTTTAAATGTGATCCCATCCAAATAGTCTATATTTCAGAATGCATTTTTTTGGCAAGGAAATAAAGAAAATAACACACTACTTTTGTCATTGAAAATGTGCTTGTGAACTTTCTAAGACACATGCCATACAGTTGATGCTTTCAAAAAATTACACATTTTTTACAGTGTGGCTATAACCAAAATAGATGAGACAGGAAGATATTTTTCATTTTGTGGCTTCTCTGTCCTGGGATCAACATGCATGGCCAACCAGATCTTTCTTGCCAGTCGCCAGTGGACTAATACCTCAATGTGTAGAGTGGAGTCACACAGCAAGCTTGTCTGCCCTGAACATATGTGAAAACTAGGGAGAAAACCAGAGGCCCTTGAGAGGGCAAACAACAACTACAAAGCTCCACACTGAAGAGGCCCTCTGCACTGGATGTAAATATCTTTGGCTGTCTTCATTCTACAATCAATATCAAGTGTTTACTACCTGGAAGGTACAGTGCTGGATGGGAGATTAGGCTGAGGAAGAGAAGCAGTGCTGGCAGGCACATTAACGCAGAAGGGGAAAGAAATCCCCCCAAAAAAGAGCTCACAAATTTCAAAAGTTCAGAACTCTGGCACCATTTAGTGTGGAAGAAATTCATCCTGTTCACGTTAGTAGTCTTAAGAACATTATTTACTGTGTACATGTGTCAGTACTAAAGTTGCTTTTTCATAATTGTGTGAAGTCAAATATTCTCAATGTTCTCTTCAAGAAGGCAGAAAAAATTCTGATATATCTTAGGTGGCTTCTTCCCAAAAATGTTTAAAGTGAAACATTTTTGGTATTTTGTTCAAGTTTTCTGGCACCCTGAGAATCCCCGCCCCCTTACCCTGCTTCTAGCCAGGTGAGATACGACTGAAGGTTACTTAGCACTTTTGTCAATATCACTTTAGATGAATAACCACATTGCTGTAGAAGTAGCATTTTATAACTTTCCATAAGAAGTCCAGAGAAGTGAATCTCACTAGAACAGGTTCTAGCATTGGAAGAAATAACACACAGAAAAGTACCTACAACTTTAGCCCAAATTGCCAGCATTATCTTTGAGATCTAATTGGAGTTTAATGACTTTTTACTTCCTCCACCATTACCATTATCTCTCACCATTGTTGCTCATCCAACCTTTTAACTGGTCTGTAGCTTCCAGTGTTGACATCTACTGTCTAATCTCAACATTGTAGTTAAGGTGATACTTTGAAAATGAAAATCATTGTACACTCATGTGTATAGTATCATTATTCACAACAGCCACAGTGTAAGTGTCCACTAATGGATGAATGGGCAAACTAAATATGGTATGTTCATACAATGAAATATTATTCACCCCTAAAAAAGGAGATCTGACATATGTTACAACACGAATGAACCTTCAGGACATTATGCTAAATGGAATAAGCCAGTCACAAAAAGACAAATCTAGGATTATTCCACTTATATAATGTAGTTAGAACAGAAAATTTATAAAGACAGAAAGTAGAGTGGTGGTTACAAGGGGCTAGGGGAAGAGGGAAATGGGAGTTGTTTAATAGAATTCCACAGATGTTCCTCAATCTAAAGACGGTGGCTTTGATAGTGAAGGGCTTGTGCCCCTGCATACAAATACTGACCAGCTTGCTGCTTTTGACAGCGAAATTCTCTGGACCACCACCTGCAGTGAGCTGAGAGAAAATTTTCCCCAGTTTGGCCATGTACAAAAGTGCTCTGTACCTTTTGACAAAGAGACTTGCTTTCACAGAGGTATGGGTTGGCTTCAATTTTCTTCAGAAGCAGAACTTCAGAACACAATACAACAGGACAATCATGTTATCAATGGAACAAAACTCCATGTTAAAGCTCAAAGGCTGAAAGTTTTGCAAGGGGAACAAACATCTGATGAGGAGAGATTCTTTTTTATTTTTTTAAGCCTTTATTATATTTTTTCCATTACCATTCCATCCTCTTATACCCCCCTCACCCCAGCAATCACCCACTGTTGTCCATGTCCATGAGCCCATTTTCCTTTTGGTTCCATTCCTCCACCACCTAACCTCCCCCACAACTAGCTGTCATCTGTTATCCATCTAGCAGTCTGTACCTCTTTTGCTTGTTAGTTCAGTTTGTTCATTAGATTCCATATGAGTGAAATCATGTGGTATTTATTTGTCTCTGACTGGCTTATTTCACTTAGCATAATGTTCTCAAGGTCCATTCATGCTGTAGCAAATGATAAAATTTGCTTCTTTTTTATGGTTGTGTAGAATTCCATTGTGTAAATGTTCCATAGTTGTTTTATCCACTCATCTATTGATGGGCACCTGGGGTGCTTCCATATCTTGGCGATTGTAAATAACACTGCAATGAACATAGGGGTGCTTATGTTCTTTTGAATTAGTGTTTTGGGTTCCTTTCAAGATATTCCCAGTAGTGGGAGTGCTGGGTCAAAAGGCACATCCATTTTTAATTTTTTGAGAAATTTCTGTACCGCTTTTCACAGTGACTGCCCCAGTCTGCATTCCCACCAACGGTGCAAAAAGGTTCCCCTTTCTCCACATCCTTGCCAACACTTGTTTTTTTGTTTGTTTGTTTTTTAATTGGTGATAGCCATTCTGACACGTGTGAGATGATATCTCATTGTGCTTTTTGTTTGCATTTCTCTGATGATTAGTAATGTTGATTATATTTTTATATGCCTATTGGCTATCTGTATGTCCCCTTTGGAGAAGTGTCTATTCAGGTCCTTTGCCCGTTTTATAGTTGGGTTGTTTGTTTTTTTGGTGTTGAGTTTTTTAAGTTCTTTATAAATTTTGGATATTAACCCCTTATAAGATGTATCACAATAATATTCTCCCATTCTGTGGTTTTTAAAAACTTTTGTTGATGATTTCCTTTGCTGTGCAAAAACTTTTTGGTTTTATGAAGTCTCATTTATTTACTTTTTCTTCTGTTTCTCTTGCCTGGGGAGATATATCAGATAAAAAATTTCTGCAAGAAATGTCCAAGATTTTGCTTCCTATGTTTTCTTCTAGGATTTTTATGGTTTCAGGTCTAACATTTAAGTCTTTAATCCATTTTGAATTTATTCTTGTGTGTGGTGTCAGAAGGTGGTCTGGTTTCATTTTTCTGTGTGTGCCTGTGCAATTTTCCCAAGACCATTTATTGGATAAACTATCTTTAGCCCATTGTATGTACTTGCTTCCTCTGTCCAATATTAATTGACTATTAAGGTGTGGGTATATTTCTGGGCTCTCTATTCTGTTCCATTGATCTATGTGTCTGTTTTTATGCCAGTACCTGGCTGTTCTGATTACTATGGCCTTGTAGTATAGTTTGACATTAGGTAGTATGATTCCTCCAGCATTGTTCTTCTTTCTCTGGATTGCTGTTGCAGTGTGGGGCCTTTTGTGGTTCCATATACATTTTTGGAATATTTGTTCTAGTTCTGTGAAAAACATCATTGGAATCTTGACAGGAATTGCATTGAACCTATGAATTGCTTTGGGTAGTATAAACATTTTAATGAAGTTAATTTTTTCTATCTATGAACATTGCATGTGCTCCACTTATTTGTATCTTCTTCAATTTCTTTCTTCAGTGTCTTATAATTTTCCTAGAACAGGCCTTTTACATCCTTGGTTAGGTTTATTCCTAGGTATTTTATTCTTTTTGTAGCAGTAGTATAGGATTGTTTTCTTAATTTACCTGTTATTTCATTATTGACATTTGAAAATGCAACTGGTTTCTGGATATTGATTTTGTATCTTGCTACTTTGCTGAATTCATTTATCAGTTCTAGTAGTTTCTTGGTGGAATCTTTGTAGTTCCCTATTTATACTATCATGTCATCTGCAAATAGTGACAGTTTTACTTCTTCCTTTCCAATTTGGATGCCTTTTATTTCTTTTTCATGTCTGATTGCTGTGGCTAAGACTTCCACTATTATTCAATCTATGTTGAATAAGAGAGATGAAATTGGACACCCCTGTCTTCTTCCCCATTTTAAGAGGAATGCTTGTAGTTTTCGCCCAGAGTATGATGCTAGTAGTGGATTTGTCATATATAGTCTTAATTATGTTTAGGTACGTTCCCTCTATTCCCACTTTGCTAGGAGTTTTTATCAAAAATGGGTGCTGGATTTTATCAAATGCTATTTTGCAACTATAGGTATGCTTTTTATCCTTCCTTTTGTTTCATGGTAATCACATTTATTGATTTGCAAATGCTCTACCAACCTTGCATTCCCAGAATAAATCCCACTTGATCATGGTGTATGATTTTTGATGCATTGCTGTATTGGTTTGTTAATATTTTGTTGAGGATTTTAGTGTCTATGTTCATCAGGGATATTGGCCTATAATTTTCTTTCTTTGTAGTGTCTTCATCTGGTTTTGGAATTAGGATAATGCTGGTCTTGTAAGATGACTTTGGGAGGCTTCCCTCCTCTTGAATTTTATGAAATAGTTTAAGAAGGAGAGGTGTTCGTTCTTCTCGTAAAGTTTGGTAAAATTCACTTGTGAAGCCATCTGACCCAGGGCTTTCGTTTGTTGGGAATTTTTTGATTACTGCTTGAATTTCTTTAGTTGTAATTGATCTGTTCAGTTTTTCTGGTTCTTCCTGATTTAGTTGTGGAAGGTTGCATGTTCAATGGAAGATCTACCCATTGAAGTCAATGGGGTGTTAAATACCGAACTATGGCTGTATTTCTGTCAATCTCTCCTTTTATGTCCACAAAGATTTGCTTCACATATTTATGTGCTCCTATGTTGGGTGCATTACTAGAATTATATTCTCTTGTTGGATTGTTCCCTTTAGCATTTTGTAGTGTCTTTTTTTGTCACTTACTATAGCCTTGATTTTAAAGTCTGTTTTGTCAGGTATAATTACTGGTACCCCAGCTTTTTTTTTTTCTTTTCCATTGGCATAAAATATCTTTTCCAACCCTTTACTTTTAGTCTGTGTGTATCATTTGAGCTGAGATAGGTCTCGGAGGCAGTATATATATGGGTTTGTTTTCTTATCCATTCAGCTATGCTATGTCTCTTAGTTCCACCTGCATTTTAGAAGAGAAGTGTCCTGTAGAAAAACCCTGGAACATAAAGTAGCTACAATTTCTTCAGAAGTTATTGTGGACCAGGCCCTATTTTAAGAATTTAACATTTTACATCAGGATCGCAGTTCATCTTCACAGTTTCTCTGTGAAGTAGGTACTATGGTTTTCCATGATTTATAGGTAAGGAAAAACAAGACTCAAGAAATAAGTTACACATGGCCAATGTAGCTGGTGAGTGGCAACCAAGGTATTCAGGAAGGTTTCATGAAAGAGGTCTAGTAAATGTCCTTGCTCAGAGTAATATTCAACAAATATTTGTTTATGTTTTATAATGAGGTGTTTGGACTTTGTCCTATAGGTAATGGAGATTCATTCCAGGCTTTATTTTTTCTTTCAGAAAGTCAGATAAAGTTACATGAAGGCAGGGACCATGTTATATTCATGTTTGTAGCCCAAGTACACAGCACAGCATCTGGCACACAGTAAATGTTCCATAAATGTTTGTTGCACAAATAACAGAATCAATCACTGCATATGTTTAGATAAACCACATCGAACAAAATTCCTGGAAATACAACTACATACAATAAATTCTTAACATAATATGCTTAAGGATCTATGTGTGTGAGTGTATGTGTATAAAATATATATATTTCATACACACACACACACACACACACACACACACACACACACACACACAATCTTGTCTATGCCCACTAGAGAAAAGAGTTTGACTATAACCATTTTAATTCATAGGAAAATGACTTGGACACACTTAAAATCGGGATAATTGTTCATTTTGAGCACTAAAGCATGAGTTCTGATAACCCCACTTAGCTTTATTCTTTCACCTCTTTTCTCTTATTATTAGGGCTTTTAGTGACATGATCAAGCCTGTGTTTTTAGAAAGCTCTCTATCATGGTGGATGTCAAGGACTGATTACAGGGGAAAAATTTGAGGATGATGGGCAATGGAGAAGCTGTCCAATGATCGGGGGGGCATTGGAAGCCAGAACAAAGGGATGTTTGTAAAAATAGAAAGGAGGGAAAAAATTAGAGAAAGACTAAAGTGGTTGAAATTAGTACTAGCTATGAGCAAATATTGGTAAATGATGGGATGCATTTTAAGAGAACTTAGAAAACTGTCCAGGATGCCTTTGAGATTTTCAGTGGGGTGTGGAGAGAAACAGGGAAATCAGGAGCCAAGCCCTTTTTTGGAGGTGGTGGAAGGATTGATAATGATTTTGGATTTGAACATCTTAAATTCCTTGTGCCAGAGGATATCCAAGGAGAGATGTCTAGAAGACATTGAGAAATTATAGTCCATTAATAATCCTTTCCTCTCTCCTGCCCCCTCATTGTGTAAGGCTTAATATCCACTTGAAAGAATCTGTTTCTACAAATTAGAGAATGCCCCATATTTAGGTGCCCTACAGGAACTGTTTCACAGGCTAGTAGTGCTCTAGGGATCTGTGTATCAGGACTGGATTATTTGGGTGAGGGAGCAGAAGTAGAGGTGCTATTTGGGGCAGAGTTGTAGAGAGTGGGCTGCTTCTTCCATTCAAGAAACTCTGCATGCTTGTACCTCTCCTCCCTCTCCAAGGCAGACTAGCAAGTAGTAATTTCCAAGAATGATAAGGCACTTAAATACTTAAGTACTTGGTAAGTAAGATTCTATATGAGCAATCAGTTGAAGAAGCAAATAAGATTCTGAGGGGAGCATTAATCATCTCTGTGTCTAGTGGGTCTTCCTTGCCTAAGGCCACATCTACATGAGTGTGGAATTTTAAACAGGCTTTATTTTTATAGACTTTCAAAAGGATAATTTTTTTTTTATATAAGGATTTTCTGGTAACTGTTTCTACATGAAAATAAACTTTGGTACCAAAGGTTGTTTTAAGAAATGCATGCTATGACTTTGCAAATGTTTCTTCCTCTTCTTTGCCCTGAAGCTGAACAAGTTTTCTTCAATTCACAAACATTTGCTAGAGCATTTCGGGAGCTCAGCTGAGCCTGAAGTCTTTCAAAATGTAACCGAAAAGCCTCCTGCAGTTAATACAGTTCTTCCTGAAAATATTTGTTCCCATCAACATTTTCCTTGCCAAAGAAAGCTTAGTCCAGCATTTCACATCTTCTAATTGAATAAATTATAAAGTTTGATTTCTTTCTTTAGGATTTGAGGCTACTTCACTTTCTTTGATATAAGAACTAAAAACATATTGGCAGATGTTAGGAGTTACCTTTGTTTCATCTCCTGAAATGTAGCTTACTTCAAAAATTAAGAGGCTGTAATATAGTCATGCTTCTCTGTCAAGAAATACACAAGGGAGACTATTTCCTCCTTTTCCCTCAATGGCAGAAACATGGAGAATTGTTAATAAAAGTTGTCAGCGTTCAAATTCTTAAAATGACTTGAAAGGGGAATTTACATGGGACACCACCACCCAAACTCACTCCAAGTGTGGTACTTTCCTGGCTCCCTGACTATAAGTTGAAGGTACATAGAACTCTGCTGTGATTCTTAAGAGACATATGGAAAAGGGGGCATGACTGCCACATTAGAGGAGATATTTTGGTCTGAGAAGGAATATTAATTACTATTTTGTCCCGATTTCTAAGTTTGAAGATCAAGCAAGATTTATATTGTCCCAATCAGTTTCTGAGGAACCGATAAAACATAGAGCCTACATGGGGCAAGGCAGACATGTTTTTATTACTATGACCTTCCATTTCTCCCTCTGCAATAGGGCTATTGAAGATAGGATTCACATTCTTTAAAACCATCTATGTGTGGGAATATATTTCAGAGATATTTTGTGTTCTGATATGTTTTTATATTTAGAAGGTATAACCCATCGTAAGAAATTCATCTAAAAGTTTAGCATGTAAATTATGTCTGAGGAGCCTTTGGAGACATTTCTCTGGGCTGTGCTCAAAACTCACTTTCAAAATAATACTCACAGAAAACAGACATTTTTAATAAACACCACAGCCTTTGGAATAAAAAAAAAATACTTGCCAGTTTGAAATTTATCCCAAATCTGTGTCCAAATGAATAATCCATCCTACCTGAGAACAAATGATGATGATGATGATGGTAATGATGATTATGTTAATAATCATCATCATAATAATAATGGCTGCCATTACTAAGCAATTACTATATACAAGACACTATATTAAGCTCTTTGCATGCATTTTTCTTATTTAATCCCCATAACAATGCTGAGGAGTGGGTATATAATTATCCCTATTGTAGAGATGAGAAGGTGAGACTCAGAAAGCTTTAAGAAATGTGTCCAAGTTTGCACAACTAGTTACTGGTAGATTTGAGATTCAAAACCAAGTCAATCTGATTCCAAGACCCAGTTAATTGACCATACACTATATTGCCTATCTAGTACATACAGAAATGCCAATGAAATTGAGACAATATACTAAGATGACTTTAACAAACACTTACTGAGTACCAGGAACACTTACTGTACCAGAAACCTGAATAGGCCATATGAAAACAACGGGACTCTTGGCTTCCTTCCTGGACCTCAGTTGATTGCAAATATACACAAAATACCTTTCTTTTAATATAAATGAGCCACTTATCAAGTTGGAATGTCATAGAATATCAGGAGAGATGTTAAGATTATGTAGACCAATGCTTCTCAAACTTGAATGCATCAGAATCCCCTTGGGAGTCTTGTTAAAACACTGTGTGCTGGGCCCCAACCCCAGAAGTTCTGATTCAGTAGGTCCAAAGTGGTCCAAACATTTCTAACAACATCCTAGCTGATGCTGATGCTGATGCTGATGCTGACGCTGCTGATCAGGGGAGAACAAGTTTGAGATCCACTGATCTAGTGATGAGAAAGCCAACATAAAAAAAAATAAATTTATGGAAGATTACTAGCCAATGGTCTTATGTTAGGTTCTAACCCAGACTTTCTTGCTACCTAGCTATGTGATCCTCGGGAAGTCACTTCCCTCTTTATGGGTTTGGCTGTTTCCTCCTCTAAAATAAGAGGGTTGGATCAGGTGATCACTTATTTTGTTTTTTCAATTCCAGCAATCTACGAGGAAGAAAACCAGGTAAATAGAATTCATTTGAAATTCAAACATGACCTTTGGGTCTGGAGACTGAAATCCATTTTCAGAGAAAGCAAATATCATACTGTCAATGTAAGCAATGTCCAAACCTGTAACAAGTTTTTTATTTTATTTGAGACAAACTGATGACAATTGCCAGGAAGCAAAATCTCAACAGATTGAACAAATGCTCTGGAAAATGGTAGTTTTACCACTTATTTTATACATCAGAGTCAAAGGGGGAGATGTAAGGGGGTTACATAAAATCCATTGGTGGAAGATTAGGGAGGCAAAAGAATGCAAAGCAGGGAAATCTTTGAGACTGGATAAAAAGTAAAACAGATAGATACATACTTCTTTTATATTGGTGGGTGTGAGATAGTTAACAATAAACAATTACAGCACTTAGAGATTGTATACAGGAAAACAAGATAACAATGAAGGGCTCTGTGGTCTCCTGTTCTGGTGGGAGATTGTGCCCTGAGGGGTCTGGAAAAGAAGATTACTCTGACATTCTTATCTTAGCTACAAAAAGACAATAGACAACCCCAGTTAAGGCAAAGATTGACCTTTGTGAAGGAAAATACCCACCAGGGACAGGACTACCCACCTGACTTGTTTTAGCTGGAAAGTTTTCATTTCAAACCATCCTCTGGAGTTATTTTAGGTCTCTGAGTTTGAAAGGTTGCCACATAGGCCTCCCCTGGGCTTGACAGGTTTAGTATGTGGCCGCTTTTCCATCCACAATACAGATGCACACCACATAGCTACCTGGTGTCTAAAAGTTTTTGTTTTTTGTTTTTGTTTTTTTTTTACTAATTCAACATATTTATTGAGCACATATTATATGCTAGGTACAGGTACTTGGGATTCAGTAATGAACAAAATGACATCATTTACCCTCATAGAGCTTATAGACCATACCAGGGAACTGCAAGTATTTTTGATGAAAGTAAAACTATACATTAATAGAAGTTCTATTTTCCTACCTACACAGATCATATTTCATCTCCTGTTTCATAATTAAACAACTATACAAATAATTTTAAATATTTCTATGATTGATGATATCTAATACAGAACAAGTTAATGTTAAAAAATGAATCTAAATCAAAAAGCTATTTGAGACAATATCAGCTTACAGCTAAAAGCAAATACACTGTAACTTTTATCCTAAAATTGTAAACAATAGCTCAGTTTAAAAATCTAGTTTAAAACAAACTCATAGACACAAACAACAGTATGGTGGTTACTGGAGGGAAAGGGCGTGGTGGGAGAATGAAGAAGGTAAAGGGGTCAAATATATGGTGACAGAAGGAGATTTGATTTTGCATGATGAACACATAATGCAATATGCAGATGATGTATTAAAGAATCATGAACTTGAAACTCATGTTATTAACCAATGTCATTGCAATAAATTTAATTAAAAATCTAGTTTAAAATCTTTATGTTTAAAAGTATAATGATACGCATGGCTGGGTGGCTGAGTTGGTTGGAGTGTCGCACCATACCCCAAAAGGTCATAGGTTCAATTCCCTGTCAGAGCATATACCTAGGTTGTGGATTTGATCCCTGGTTAGGGTACATATGGGAGACAACCAATTGATGTTTCTCTCTCTCAAATCATTTAAAAACAGATCCTCTGGTAAATATTAAAAAATAATAAATAAATAAATAATAAATAGTGATACATTCCAAAAATGGTTTACTTTCTCTGTATGTTTTCTTTATACACATATGAATATATACAGCATATGCATGGCAAGGGTTGAAGGCAGTAGTTAAGTTTGTGACATGATTTTATTTACAATACTAGTAGAGTAGAATATGTGCTGGGGTGCTAGGCAGGAAACCTGTGTTCAAACTGGGCTCTGCCACCAACTGTGACCTTGGGCAAATCATTGACCCTTTTAAGATTTCTCTACCTGAAAATGAAAAGTTTTCAGAAGTTGTTTCATGATATCTTTCCCTTCCAACCTGAACATTTTATTAAGTCAGATGCTAATAACTAATTAAAAGAAAGTACTACTTCCTCTCTAGAAAGCATGTATTTATTATACTACATTCAACATATTATTTTACATGTTGAAATCTTACACTAGAAGGTTCTTTAAAAAAGTACCTAATACTATTCCACTGACTTGGAAAGTAAACTGGGCACATGAAACACTTCCTTTTCGATGATAAATTCACAAGGGAACACATAATGGGCCCGGCAACCTGCTACCAGAGACAGCCGTGAGATAGTTTAACTAAAAAAGACTGTTAGGTTTCCTTTCACATGTGTGTTTACTGACCAACTGGCTATAATAAGGAAAGAACCACAGTGGTAATTCTTCCTTCACCAAATTTTTCAGTTTCTGCGATTAGTATCTATGATTTCAGTGCAACTGTGTTGGTGTTAGAAACTTCAAAGAATGTCCAAAGTCCAGTCAATATTTAGAGGAATATATTTTAAAGAAATACTCACTACCAATTAGTCTAGGCAGTAATGAAAATCATCATATATTTTCAATGATGAAAGATCCCAGTAGGAGGTCTCCTAATGGATGACACGTGCCAGAGCAAGGGGCATCCAGCAGGAAGAGGGTAAAGCCTATTTCTCAGCCAGCTTTAGAGAGCACAACATGTCCTTTAAGCTGAACTCAGTACACATACAGAGTGGAACCCACAATTTCCATTTGCATTTCATTCAGAACATTACCGCTTACAGTCAAATCATCTGAAACCATCAAGGAAAACTAGACAAGTTACCATGATTTCTTCCAGTATCTTTATATAACTACTGAGTACATAAAGCAAAGCACAGTCTAATGTAATTGCTAGGGGTTTAGGTTTTGGGATCCCCTTACGTTTCCTTTAAAAGGCTGCCACACTTAACGCTGATAGGATATGACTCCCACTGTAATGTGAGTGCCACAAGGGCAGAGGTATGTGTTCTCTTCATGGATAGGTCCTAAGCATTTAGAATGATGCCTGTCATATGATGGTTGCTCAAGAAATATTTATTGAATGAATAAATGTTACAACTGTGAGAATAATTCTTTGCCTGATTCGGTTTCTCTTTTTCTCCCTAACAGTTTTTCCACGAGGTTCAACCACTTTCTTCCTTTGTTTTACCCTATTAAAACTTTCTTTATGCAGTAGTTTTATTCTTTATACAGTAGTTTCATAAGATGAATGAAGTATAACATGTATATAGAGAAGTGCAAAAATTGTATCAGCTTGATGAATTTTCAAAAACTAAACATACTTATTTAATCAGCACCTAGATCAAGAAACAGAACTTAGCACCTAGAAGACTCTCCTAGTAACTACCTTTCCCTCCCAAGGGTAACCACCATCCTGACTTTGAAAACATAGATTAGTTTAGACTGTGTGTCTATCCTTTGTATAAATGGAACAAAATAGCACATTCTCTTTGATTGTGGCTTCTTTTTTTTTTGACATTATATTTGTATGATTTACGCATGCTGTTAAGAGTGTTGTACTTCATCCTCATTACTTTATATTTTAATATGATGCAGTTTATCCAATTTTCTATTCATAGGCATTTGGGTTGTGCCCAATTTGTGGAAATTATGAACAAGGCCACTATATATATGCATGTACCTGTCTATTTTTTTTAATCCTCACCCGAGGACATGCTTATTGATTTCTTTAGAGAGGAAGGAACGGGAGGGAGAAAGAGAAACATTAACGTGAGAAACATCAATTGACTGCCCCTCATATGCACCCCAGCCAGGGACTGAGTCTGCAACCCAGGCACGTGACCAGACCCGGAATGAAATCTGCAACCTTTCAGTTCACAGGATGACACCCAACCAACTGAGCTACAGGCCAGGGCTCTACCTGTCGTTTGGTACACTTTTATGCATTTTGTTTGAGTATTATCTTAGTGATTTCGTACTGCTATAACAAAAACCCTATAGACTGGATTTCTTAAATAACAAACATTTATATCTCTCGGTTCTGGAGGCTCAGAAATAAAAAATCAAGATGCCAGCTCATTTGGTTCTGGTTATGGCCCTTTTCCCAATTTGCATACAGCCACCCTCTTTCTTAAACCGCACATGGCAGAGGGGGAGGTATCATCTCTCTTGTCTCTCTTTTTATTATAATCCTATTCACAAGAGTTTTAGCTTCATAATTTAATTATTTCCCAAAAGCCCCACCTCTAAATACTATCAAATTGGGGATTAGAGGGTTAACATAAATTTTGCAGGGACATAAATGTTTAGTCCATAGCAGATCTGTATACCTAGCTTTGCACCATTTTCAATGTTGTGCATCTGAGCTATTCTTCCTCAGCATTTCTTCTCCACTAGATTTCCTGACCATAGTACAGATTAGTCTTGTCAGTTACCACCAAAACAGCCCTTTTAGTAAGAGTTAAAGAATGAAATCAGATCAGAATGAAAAGTCTTCCTGTTATGTGGCTGATATTCATGCCATTAACATCCTAAAGGTTTTCTGGGAATCATGCACTCATGGAATCAAAATATTATTGGTCATCTGAATGAATCAATGTTTGAGTATCATGTATATTTTATCAATTAAAGCATTGGATTACTTTGACGGTGACACGTGCGTTAATCTGAATTAACCCAGCATCACCCATTGAAATCTAGTTCAGAGCAGAACCTTAAAAAATGAAGAAACTGAACAGAAAAGTTTTGAATGAAGATAGTAGGCAAGAAGGGTAATGGGCAGCTTACAGGAGCAGTGCAAACTGGAATGCTAGGAGACAGCATGAGATTTGGGAGCTCAGGAAGAAAAAGGACTTTAAAATGGGAATAAAAGTGCTACTATGTGAAGCAGAGGAAACCAGAAATCCAGGAACTTTGTTAACTTTGCAGCTTTGCTTAGAGCTTACGCTGATCCTACAGTGTACTCTCTCTTCAGTAATTTATCTGATGGGGGTACACAGAGGTCAAATTAAAAACTATCAGTTGTAGTTATTAATACTACTGTATTGTATATTTGAAAGTTGCTAAGAAAGTGGATCTTAAAAGTTCTCATCATGAGAAAAAAATGTAGCTCTGTGCAATAATAGATGTTAACTGGACTCATTATGGTGATCGTTTCACAATCTATACAAATATCAAATCTTTTATTTTTTATTTTAAGTATATTTTATTGATTTTGCTATTCCAGTTGTCCCAATTTTTTCTCTCTTTCCACCCTGCACCCCTCCACTCTCCAGCATTCCTGGTCCCTCTTAGTTCATGTCCCTGTCTTGTACATATAAGTTCTTTGGCTTCTCCATTTCCTATACTATCCTTAACCTCCCCTGTCTCCTTATCTTCAATGTTGGGTAATGTCATTATGATGTATTTTGGTGTGTGTCCTCTTGGGTCCAATGTCTTTGGAACTCTCTGAGCTTCCTAGTCTTTCTGGAAGTCTATTCCTTGCCCAGGTTGGAGAAGTTCTCCTTCATTATTTGTTCAAATAAGTTTTCAATTTCTTGCTCTTCCCCTTCTCCTTCTGGCACCCCTATTATTTGGATATTGGAATGTTTAAAGTTGTCCCAGAGGTTCCTCAGTGTCTCCTCATTTTTTTTTTAATTCTTGTTTCTTCATTCCATTCCGGGTGGATGTTTATTTCTTCCTTTTGTTCCAAATCATTGATTTGAGTCCCAGTTTCCTTTCCTTCACTGTTTGTTCCCCATATATTTTCCTTATTTCACATATATAGCCTTCATTTCTTCCTTCATTTTGTGACCAAACTCAATCAATTCTGTGAGCATACTGATTACCAATGTTTTGAACTCTGCATCAGATAGGTTGTCTATCTCCTCATCACTTAGTTCTTTTTCTGGAGTTTTTGCCTGTTCTTTCATTTGAGTCATATTTCTTTGTCTCAGCAGCACACCTCTTATGTTGTAAGGGGCAGAGCCTTAGGTATTGATCAGGCAGGGCAACCCACTTCACTGCATTGTGGTTCTGTATGTGGGGGAGGGGTCAGAGAGCAAACAATGCCACTTGCTAGCTTGCTTGGCTCTCTCCTCACTTTCCATCACTTCCTTCATTTCCCATAGGTGGGTTGTGCCCTTTCAGGTTTCAGGTGCGTGGGCTTGTGTATGTTCTAGGATCCTGTGGGCCTCTCCAACAGACTCTCCTGTGAGACTAGGAGTTTCTCCCACTGCTGCAACCCCCACAGGTTTTTACAGCCAGAGACCTTGAGACTTTCTTTTTTCCCACACTGGAAGCCTGGGCTGTATGGTTTGTCTTGCTCCCCAGTTGTTCCTCCCAGCTTATCTGCATGCAAATATGGGAAATCTCATCCACCAACCACTGCCTTGCATCCTCTCCACCCCAGTTGCCCATCTCCGCCCCTCCTACCAGTCTGGATGAATGTTTCTCTTTTAACCCCTTACTTATCAGACTTCCATGCGGTTTGATTTTCTGGCAGTTCTGGTTATTTTTTGTTTTTAAATTTGTTGTTACCCTTCTTTTGGTTGTGCCAGGAAGCAAAGCACAAATATCAAATCTTTATATTGTACACCTGAAACAAATATTCAATATAATGGTATATATCAGTTATATCTCAATGAAAAATAAGCCTTAGGAAAACTAATTGACCACAAAAGCCTAAGAAAAAGCAAAACAACAATGAAGGTACAGATTATGTAATGCATACGCCTAGGTATTTCATTCATTCAAAACATTTTTTATCCCCCCTCCACACAGCAGGAAAAAATCAGGAACGAATGAGTGATTTCATGGTAATATGGGCAGACCCTATCAGGGGTGTCAAATCCATGGCCCGTGGGCTGCATGTGGCCCAGGATGGCTATGAATGCAGCCCAACACAAAGATTGTACATTTACTTCAAACCTTTTTTTTTTTTGCTCATCAGTTTTCATTAGTGTTTGTGTATTTAATCTGTGGCCCAAGAAAACTCTTCTTCTGCCAGTGTGACCCAGAGATGCCAAAAGGTTAGACATCTCTGCTACATGCTAATGGCCTATCAGATGAGGAGTACTTAAGCTTAGTACTTAAGTGTACAACCTGATGCCAGGATTGTATTTACATGGTCATGGTTTCTGTTTATAAAGAGCATTTTTACTGCCACAACTCTCAGTCAGCTTTGACTACAAACCCACCAGGTAGCAATCATGGGAGCTTCAGTCAAAGCAGGGAAAATGGTCAAACCAGCTGACTCTGTGAGCTTTAGAGACAAACAATGTTGAGGTGATGGATGAATTCTGTCAAGGCTGAAACTGAACATTTTGTGTCTCTTAAAATGTCATCCACTGAAACACAATCATTTCAAAAGTCAGCAGGATTTAATTTTTTACAAATGTATGTTATTTTATTGGAGTTTTAATGAAATATCATTTTTTCCCATCAGATCTCCTTTAGCCAACATCTTGCCTTAGGCAATTTTCAGGCTAATAATGATGTTTCTGACAAAGAAACATGGTCATGTACTGTCTTCTTTTATAATACAGCTTTATCCTTTTATCATGGTGCTTTATCAGGTATATCATGTCAAACCAGGCTTTCTACTATGTACTATGTACTATGGTACCTAGCTTGGATTCACTCATTTATACAAGTGCTTATTGAGCACCAATTAACTAGGAAGTGCTAGTTATTGTTGGGGAAACCAAAAGTGTATAAAACCTGTTCTGCGCCCTCAAAGAGTTCACAGACTAGCAGGGGAACTAAGGCAGGATTACAATTCTCATATAAGGTGGAATGGGAGAAGTACCAACAGAGAAGTACAAAGGGCAATGGTGTTCAAAGGAGAGTGAGATCATTTCAAGATGGGGACATCAAAGAAGGCTTCGTGGAAGAAGTAGTATTTGTGCTGTACCTCCAAGGGTAAGGTTTCTACTGGAGGAGATGAATGAGGGAAAAGGAAAGCATTGTATGTTTAGGACTAGTGAGAGTTGAAGCTCAGAATAAAGTGGCTCAGGATAAAGGGCTAGGAAAATAGCTACCCTTGAAAGGACTGGGGACTTTGCAACAGATTGTGCTAACATTTGTTAGTAGACTCTACTAAAGCCCAGGGATTTGGGAGCACAAGCACAAAGCAGAAAAGCATTATTGTTTACCAGAAGCTAAACAGAAATTCTGAGAGGCAGTTGAACATGTATCACCCATTCGTTTGTTTATTCTTTAAACAGCACTGAGTTCCTATTCTATGCAATACCCTGGGCTAGGCAACCAAGGTGAAGGTGGGAAGGAGAAGTCATACAATACTGAAGTATATAATTCTGGCCCCTTAGGATTTTACCGTGCTTATTTCCTTCTTCCACATTGGTGAAAACAATTAAATGACAGTCAAAATAGCCCAGAGCTTCAGAACTTTGAATACAGTTCAGGCCCTAGTCAGATTTAGAGGCTAAAATAGCCCATAGTTTTTTTGGATAATAAGAAATACCAACACTAATAACTCACATTTTTGAGCTTCACTTTTGTGCTAAACACTGTGCTAAACGCATGATTTTATATCATGAACTTTAGATTTGGCATCAGCCCTACTAAGTAAGAATTTCCATTTCACTGTGCTGTTTGAGCTTGCTGAAGCACATACTGTTACTGTCAGGGTGTGTAGAGGGCTATGTGTCTGTGTGTGTTGGGGGCCAGTGCTGGTGAGCAATGGGGCAAGATGGAGCTTGTTTTGCATAATATAATGTCTTTCCTAATTCCTGGAGCTCAGGGAAGTCAGTGATATCCCTCCATCTGCTGTTGTAGGTTTACTTAAGACCAACCTGGAATGAACATATCCTTACAAAATTATCAAAAACCAATCTCTATGAGGGATATTTGATCATAACGGAAGGCAGATTTTATGACCCAACTCCCTTACATGAGCACTGACTCTGTGCACAGACTATACTAGGTATTTTGTATACATGAATTCATTTAATCCTTACAAGAATCCTGGCAGATAACATTACTATTTTTTTGATGATAACACTGAATCACAGAGATGTTGGGAGGCTTACCTAAAAGAATATAATCACTATAAAACAGAACCAGGACCCATAATTCCATATTTTGCCCATATTTATTCCATGCTGACTATGAATGAAGTTGCCATATTTGGTTCCACTACAGAAACATTTTGACATCTAATGTTCTCACATCCAGTTGGGCACAGAAACCCAATATTTAAGCCAATAAAAGAACCCTTATTTTCCCCTAAGAGCTGCCTGTCTGAAAGTGAAAGACATAGGCTAGGGAGATTGAGGAAAAAGAGGGAAGAGAGGGAGAAGGAGAGATTCACAGAAACATAAGGAGGTAAGTGGAGAGGGATAGAAGACAGGGTATGGAAAAGGGAGGGAGAGAGTGAAAGAATGGAGGAAGGGAGAGAGAAGAGAGGAGAGTGCAGGAAAGAGAGAGGGAGAGAGAGAGAGAGAGAGAGAGAGAGAAAATATATAAACACATGAGCAAAAGGTTCTCCATAAGTCACCCTCAATTTGGGCAGCGGGCTGAAGAGGTACACTCAAAGGGCTTTGGTAGGAACATTCATGTTGATCCAACATGAGCTCTGTTTTTTTAATGCATATTTTTCACTTCTCACAAATTTCAAAAATGTCCTGCTTTAAAAAAAATATTTTATTGTTTATGCTATATCAACTGTCTTTATTTTCCCCCTTTGCTCCCCTCCACCCAGCCCCCTTCACTCCCTCAGACAATCCCCTCACCCTTATCCATATCCATGGGTCATTTATGTATGTTGTTTGTCTCATCCCTTCCACTCCTTTTATCCAGTTCCCTCTCCCTCTTCCCCTCATACAGCTGTCAGTCTGTTCCATGAAAAACATCCTGCTTTTGCCTGCAATCTACACTCAGCCTGGTTTGGATGACTCTCCTTGGAGTTTTATTTTACTTTCTGAATTCCTAGCTATAATAGCCTTAGGCAATTCTGAACCTCAGCTTGTTCATCTTAACATGGGAATAATATTAATAATAATCATGACAATAGCAGAAGCAACAATAACATATAAATACCTGTTTCACAGGGTGGTGATTATGAAACTTAAATAGGTAATGCACATGAATGGTAATACAGCTTGCAAATATTACATTTTGTTAAAAGTCCATTCCATGCAAAGGCATCCTTACTAGAGAAATTTCACTGTCTAAATATCAAATTAACTATCATACCTCAGAACCTCACCTGTAAAAATGTTCACTGTCCACAAATTTTGTGTCTCAGTGTTTAGGAAAAGTGATTAACTGCTCTGTCCCTATTACAAATCAGCTGACATAGTTGTTTCTCAAAGGGTAGACCTACTTCTGGTGTGGTGATCTTTATTTCATTTTGTGTCTTAAAATTTTTCATCAAGGAAAATTATGTAGAGAAACAAGGCTGTTAGAAATGATTTCAGATGATTAATTAGCACTCATTATTCCTCAGAAAGTCAGTAATTACTTCCTTAGAGCTCATCTCTGATTTTGGGGGGAAGCTTTGGCTTTAAAACAAAATACCCACATCTTAGTAAAATGTACAGGTCTTCCCACACCTCTACCCAAAATCTCTCTACTATTCTGTGTGAATTCTACATTTTCTAATGATCTATCACTAGAATAGTGGAGTTTAATATCTTATAAGTTCCTTTGGAATAATCCATCTTTTAAGTTTATCAGTTGTCATTATAGTTAGCTTACCAGAAACCAAACAAATCAACACAGAATTATTGTAAGGCAATTAAGCGTGTCATTAGATAAAACAGTAGTACCCAAAACAGAAGGGACTTAATAAGAACCAAATTAATCTTTATTCAAATAACTGAGTATACATTGCCAATGATCTTCAAAATGACAGAATAAACACACACACAAACACAAATCTCAAACATAAGCCCAAATATCTCCAAGCTTGGGGCAATGGTTTTGCTTGTTCTTTTATTATTTTTAAAATTATATTTTATTGATTATGCTATTACAGTTGTCCCGATTTCCCCCATTTGACCCCCCTCCACCCAGCCTCCCAACTCCCTCAGGTAATCCCCACACAAAGGTCCATGTCCATGGGTCACACATATGTGTTCTTTGGCTACTCTATGTCCTATGCTGTACTTTATATCTCCATGACTATTCTGTAACTACAAATTTGTGCTTCTTCACTTTTTTGTGCATACCCCTGACCCCTATCCAATCTGGCAACCATCAAAATGTTCTCTGTCTCTTTGATTCTGTTTCTGTTCTTCTTGTTTCTTTATGCTCTTTTTTTAGATTTAGTTGTTGATAGATATGTATTTGTTGTCATTTTATTCATATTTTCTATCTTTTTCTTAAAGGAGACCTTTTAACATTTTATATAATACTGGTTTTGTGATGTACTCCTTTAACTTTTTCTTGTCTGGGAAGCTCTTTATCTACCCTTTGATTCTAAATGATAGCTTTGCTGGCTGGAGTGACCTTGGTTATAGGTCCTCACTTTTCATCTCTTTGAATACTTTGTGCCAGTTCCTTCTGGCCTGCAAAGTTTCTTTTGAGAAATCATCTGACAGTCTTATGGGAGCTCAATTGTAGGTAACTGTTTTCCTTTGTTGCTTTTATGATTCTCACCTTGTCTTTAACCTTTGGCATTTTAATTATGTGTATTGGAATGGGCCTCTTTGAGCTCATCTTGTTTGGGATTCTCTGTGCTTCCTGGACTTGTATGTCTATTTCCTTCACCAAGTTATAGAAGTTTTCTGTCATTATTTTTTCAAACAGGTGTCCAATTTCTTGCTCTCTCTCTTCTCCTGGTACCCTTGTGATGTGAATGTTGGTACGCATGAAGTTGTCCCAAAGATCTCTTATACTATCCTCATTTTTTGTTTTATGTTTTCTTTTGGCTTTCTGATTGAGTGTTTTTGCCTTCCTATATTCCAAATCACTGATTTAGTTCTCAGCTTCATTGACATTATTGTTGATTCCCTATAAATTGTTCTTTATTTTAAGTGTATCTTTTATGTCTGACTGGTTCTTTTTTATGGTTTTCATGCTCTTTTTTATACTGCTGAAGTTCTCACTAAGTTCGCTGAGCACCCTTATAACCATTGTTATAAACTACATCTAGGAGCTTGCTTGTCTCCATTTTGTTTTGTTGTTTTTCTGGAATTTTGTTCTGCTTTTTCATTTGGGCCATGTTTCTTTGTCTCCTCATTTTGGCAGCCTCCTTGTGTTTGTTTCTACTTATTAGGTAGGGCTGCTATATCTCCGACGCTTGATAGCATGGCCTAATATAGTAGGTGTCCCGTAGGGCCCAGTGGCACAGCCTCCCCATCACCCAAGTTGGGTACTTGAGGTACACCCTCCTATTGCAGTTAAACCTTGATTGCTGTTACCACATGCAAGGTCAGCCAGTGCCTATGTTCTGTCCAGGGTCACAGAGTATAAGCTACAAAGCAATATGCAGATGGTTGCTATTTTTGCTGGGCTTAGAGGTGCTCAGGTGAGGCCAATCTGTGAATCAAGATCAGATGCTGCTAGTGCTCAGCCTGGGGCAACTTAGTGAGAGGTAGGGGGCTCTCTGAAGCCAGATGCTTCTTGTTTGAGAGAATTTAGGAAAATCTAAAGCATGGGCCAGGACAAGCCATTCACATGAAAAAGCCACTGGAAATAGCTTGGGTGGGCCCAAAAGTTGGGTGGGCAGGGCATCAGGGAATCACCAGTGTGGGACAAACTGTGTGAGCCAAGTCGATAGAGTCTCAAATATGGTGCTTGCCTCCTGAGTCTGTGCAGGGAGTTCTCATCAAAGGAACAATGGCCTCTACCAGCACTTCTGTCTGGGGGAATGCTGCCCCTAGCTCTTGTCCTGATGCTGGACAATTCAGTTTCTTCCCATATGTCACTGGTGCCTTTCAATCTGCTGCCCCTGCTCTAGAACTCAGAGGGAGTGAGTCTGAGTAAGTCTGCATGTGGGCCTTTTTGGAGGCACTGCCTGGGACTCCAGAAACTTTTATCTTCCATGGACTCAATCCCCACTGGTTTTCACAGGCAGAAGTTATAGGGACTTATCTTCCTGGCACTGGAACCCTGGGCTTGAGGGCCTGGTATGAGACTGGGATGCCTTCACTCTTTAGATATCCCTCCTGATTTTTATCTGCCACACGTGGGTGTGGGGTCAGCCCTTTCTGTGTCTCCGCCCCTTCTACCCATTATGATGTAGTTTCTTCTTTAATTCCATAGTTGTAGGACTTCCAGTCAGTTTGATTTCCATTGGTACTAAATAATGGTTGTTCTGTAGTTTAATTGTAATTTTGATGTGGCTGTGCAAGGAGGCCAACTATGTTTTCCTATACTGCCATCTTGACCAGAAGGGTTTTGCTTTTTTAAAATAAAATATAAAGCTAAAGAATCTCACTGGAAAATTCAAAAGATTTCTTTTGACATCAAATGCCTCTTAAAAACCAGTATTTGGAGGGTTTATGTGGAAATGAATGACAAATATATGGATTAATTTCCCACAAAACATGCACAGTTCAAAGAGTAAGTGAGAAAGTGTTTCAAGGAAATGTGCTTTGAATTTTCTTAACAAAAATGATGGTATAATTAGTGAAGCCCTTAGGAGTTCACACAGTGAATTGGTTTGCTTCTAATTCTACAAAGAGCTATACAGACTTTGGAACCAGACACACACTTTCCTTTCTAGGAAACTGCATGACCTTGCATTAGTTCTTTTACTTTGTTGAGCTTCAATTTCCTCATCTGTAAAATGCATTTAGTAGTACTTAACTCAATGTTGTGTGGATTCAATAAAAGTGGATCATTTATGCATAGCATCTGCTACATGTGTATTTTTTGAGTGTATGTATTAGCATGTAATTGTGTATATATTTGTATGAGTGTGCATGTGGGTGTGAGCGTGAATATACATGAGTATGTGTGCAGGAGCCTCTGTGTAGGTGGTGTGTGAGTTTGCATGAACATGTAAATATGTGTGAGTGTATGAGTATGCAGGTGATTCTGTATGTATATTTAAGTGTCTGGGTGCCTCTTTTCTCCATAGAAGTGACAGCTTATGTATTATGAATCAATGTAAAAGAATGTACAATGATGCTAACCTGGACTTTATATTGGAGTTTTACCCATTGTTAATTTGTCAGCTTGTTAGTGAAAAGGAATCTATTCATGAAGTTTTAAATTTCCAGAAAGTTGCTATTTAGTGAATTCATTCTAAAGCACTTGGTACATTTGTAATCTAAAGATGAGAATGCTATAAGTCTCTGTACATTGTGCATAAAGTGATTTTATACGCTATGAAAAATTTTCTGTTAATTTTTAAATTACAATAAAGGTGGTTTAACAAAGAGAGAAAGATGCTCTATATATCTGAATGAAAGTAAACTTGTGTATTACAATATACTTATGCTCTTGTCTTTTAGGATACCAAAGTACTTAGAAAAATTAAAGAGTCAACACAGATATTTGTCATGATGTTGGTAACTACTCCCCTGTTGTCACAGAGAAATTTTGGCACTGTTGATGATTTTCCATAGTTGTCACTACCATACTTTGATGCATCCTAGCCCAAGATTTCACCCAGGAACCTCCTTAGTTGTGCATACCCCAACAAGTAATATACTGGTTGGTCTCTTTGGTTGAATAGTTCCTTGATAAAAGTCATGAGGTCTTGCATAAGAGCAGACACATAGATCAATAGAACAGGATAGAGAACCCAGAAATAAACCCGTGCCTCTGTGGTCAATTAATATTTGACAAAGGGGGCAGGAACATAAAGTGGAGTAAAAATAGCCTCTTCAACAAATGGTGATGGGAGATCTGGGTAGCTTCATGCAAAAAACTGAAACTTGACCACAACTTACACCATACACAAAAATAAACTCAAGATGGGTAAAAGGCTTAAATATAAATTGTGACATCATAAAAGTCCTAGAGGAGAACATAGGCAGGAAAATCTCAGATATTGCATGCAACAATATTTTCACCAATATGTCCCCCAGAGCCAGGGTCATAAAGGAAAGAATAAACAAAGGCACTTCATCAAATTAAAAAGCTTCTGCATGGCTAAAGAAAACATCGGCAAAATGAAAAAGAACCAACCATATGGGAAAATATATTTTCCAATGATACATCAGACAAGGGTTTGATCTCCAAAATATGTAAAGACCTAACATGACTCCACTCCAGGAAGACAAACAATCCAATTAAAAAATGGGCAAAGGTCCTGAACAGATGCTTCTCCAAGGAGGATGTACAGAGGGCCCAATGACATATGAAAGGATGTTCAGCATCACTAGCCATCAGAGAGAGGTGAATTAAAACCACAATGGGATAACACTTCACACCAGTCAGAATGGCCATCATAAACCGATCAACAAATAACAAGTGCTGGCGAGGTTGTGGAGGAAAGGGAACCCTAGTACACTGTTGGTGGAAATGTGGGCTGGTGCAGCCACTGTGGAAAACAGTATGGAATTTCCTCAAAAAACTAAAAATGGAACTGCCTTTTCACCCGGCAATTCCACTGCTGGTATTATACCCTAAGAATCCTGCAACACCAGTTCAAAAGAACCCATTGTTCATAGCAGTATGATTTACAATAGCCAAGAATTGGAAGCAGCCTAAGTGCCCATCAATAAATGAATGGATCAAAAAGCTGTAGTACATTTACACAATGGAATCCTACACAGCAGAAAGAAAGAAAGAACTACTAGCCTTCACAACAGCATGGATGGAACTGGAGAGCATTATGCTAAGTGAAATAAGCCAGGTGGTGAAATACAAATGCCATATTATCTCACCTATAAGTGGAACCTAATCAAGAAAATAAACAAGTGCAAAAAATAGAACCACAGGCACGGAAATAACAAACTGATAGCAACCAGAGAGAAGGGGGATAATGGGGGAAAGAAGGGGAAAGGTCAAGGAACATGTATAAAGGACCCATGGACAAAGGCAATACTGGGGGGGAGGATTGAATATGGGAGGTGGGAGTGGGTAGAGCAAGGGAGAGTAATGGGAGGAAAATGGGGACAACTGTAATTGAACAACAATAAAAAATAAAATTAAATTAAATTAAATTAAGATAAGATAAAAAAAATAAAACCATAAGATCTTTAACCACTTCTGGACCTTCTTCAGTATGCTTGCCCTGCTGGGGAGCTTGCTCCATGACTGCAGCTCTCCCTAGCAGGTCGTCTTCCCAACTCTCCCAAGATCTAAATCTTCCGCTAGAGTGGATTATGCTCACTACTTGAGGACAGGGTCTCTCCATTGGTGAGGATTAAATCACATAGTTCAAAGATAGTCCCATTTCTTCAGTTGACTGCTTTGCCTTGACTTGACTACTAAGTGAGTGTGAACTACCTAACTGTTCCTTATGGGCTATGCCTTTTCTTTTTTTTTTGAGAAGCTTACCCATTCTACTGGCATAGTTGATTTAGTAGTCTGTGCTGGGGTGTTTTGATACCCTTGGGTGGCCTCCTTGCTCTGTTATGGTATTATCTCCCCTGGTATGTTCTGCTCTGTGCTCTCTACCAGCACTCTTTTCTTTCTAGGGAATTGGTTTCATGTTTTCTCTTAGTCGTTGGATTCTTGCAGATACCCAGACCTTATTGAGCAATTATCTTGATATGATCTGGAATTTCAATCACTTTCTGCTTCCCCACTCTCTGTTCCATTGCTTACAACTCCAGAAACCTACAAACTATCTGTCCAGAGCCCTTTCTCTCCATCTTTTCTCTGCATCCTCCCGGGGTCATCCTTTTGTTTCTGGCCCAGTAGTTCCTGAAGACAAAAGTGCACCTAAGAACAGGGGTTAACACAGCATCCACTCATCTGAAGCTCACTCTTGTCCAGCTCTTGACTTCCTTGATTAGGTCTAATCTGCATCTGAAAACTACTGGAACTAATTATGCAGATTAAGAACTTAAACACAAATTCAAGTAATCACCAAGGTTTAGAGAAATAGGAAATTTAAGGGGTTTTTAGTACAGGTCACATCCTTTACAATAAGCTTCTGACACCCTGACTATATTTTCTATTGCTTAAAAAAAGTGTATCAAATATCTTGAATTTGTGATAATGTAGCTGGGATTTGGTCCTGTGTTTTGTAATAAAGAGATTTTGGTTATAACAGAAATTGACCTGTAGCATTTTGACAACCATGTACTATGAGCACTTATGAAAGTCTACTCAATTTTTTATTTCCACATTTATGCATCAGTAGCTTACAAAAGAAGGGAAAATAATTTTCAAGCTATTATAGCTCTCTCAGCAATGTGTCAAGTTACATGCAAATTATGAATAAAATAATCCTTACTTAGTTGGTACAGACTTTGAGAGGTTCTCTATTATACACTTTGCCTATATCCAATGCAAGTGCAGTTCTGGGTGTATGTACCAGCTTGGATGCTTCCTAGCTGTGTGACCTCGGATATTGACTTAACCTCTCTGAACCTTAGTTTCTTCATTTGTAAAATTGTTTAGTTACACAAAGGGTTGTTTTGCACATAGTAATAGGAGCTTTCATTTATTCAGGCTTTAGACAGTAAGTACCATGCTGAATTGCTTTACAAATATTATTTCATTTCATTCTCATAAAGGTATTCAAGGCATATATTATTATTACTAGTCCCTAATTTTACAAATGAGAAAAAAGACGCTCATGATTGAAGTGATTTTTCCTAATGTCAATCAGCTTATAAGTGGTTGAGACTTGAATCCAGATGATGGCATGAAGTTTTCCAATGCATTTTGTTCTTAACCACTACAAAGTTTTGCTGTGAGGACCAAATGAGGTAAAATTGAGAGGATATAAAAAAATTACAAGGTGCTATATAATTATTTATTATTTTAGATCCATGATTACTCCCCTGAGGTAATCATGAGCTTTAATTTTATTTTAATTTTTAGTTTTATTTTTCTTAAATTCCTTGAAGCAATAGATTCTGAAAGCATGGAAGGAATCACAGAAGGGCTATCAAATGTGAACCAAGACCCCACCCTCATTGATTTTGATATTTGTGCCCCTATTTGGTCTTTCCAAATGATAGAAGACACTGCACATTCACTATTGTTTTGAGGTCAACTTGATGCAGAGAGGATCATTTTCCCCTTCATTTGAGGGTCGTTGTGACCTGCATCTAATTATTTTGATGTTTTCTTAATTTTCATGACTCCTGACTCTGTTTTAGATACTGCTCCCAAGGATTCTACCTACAATGATCCCCAAGATGGTCATGAAGTTATCAAGAAACATAAAACACATTTAGCAATATTTAGTTTAAAAGAAATTCTTACAGGCTTGTTAAAGGTAAAAGAGGTTATAAAGTCAAAGAATTTCCACTAAAGCCTCCTTGTTAAGAGCAGAGGCCTGCCATATGAGTCTCTGCCCTTCTACTCACTAGTTGTATGACCTTGGGCAAGGTACGTAATGCCATCAAGTCTAAGATGTCAATTATATGACACATCATTATTTTATATACCAATACATAAGAAAAGAACTTTCCAATTAAATAATGACATAATACCTTAACAATAGTGCTGAGCAATACCTAAGTTGGCTCTCATTGCATGCACAAGCCTCTCGTTGCATGCCTTGAAATTTCTTGCATTTTTGTGTGCAGTGATTTGACAATTTCCATTGCCTGTGATAGCTGTGCTTGGTAATCCTTTTGGACATAACAATAACAAAATATAACAAAGTTTTCTTTTCGTTAAATCTTTCCTTTTGGGAATCTTTCTTTCAAATGGTCACGTAAATCAATGAATTGTCACTTTGGAAAAAAATAAGAAATTGTGGACATTCTTCCAATGATATATGTATTTGTTTCACTAATATCCAATTGCCATCCTGCCATTGTTTCCAGTGCCTTTCACCATACACAGTACATTTTCTTTTCAAAGTCAGTTCAGAGTGAACACTCTCAAAAAAATTTAAAATGACAATAAAACTCTCCATGTTTAGTACTACCAGTGCACATAATATATGCAAGTCAATTGACAGTAGTAGCAACAACTATAACAAAGTATATATACACACACACACACACACATAAAAGGCATTATGCCAGGCTATTTTCCGTACCATAGTAATTGTAAGGTGTCACTGATTACAAAATCATCCCGATATCATAAATGCAAAATGTGTTCTTAGGGTTAATAAAATATGGTCCTAAAGCTTTCTCAGCTTATTTCCTTTTTTTGAAAAAATGAGACTAGTAATGGTATTTGCCTCTAGAGGATAGTGATGATACAACTAAATACTTTAGCACAATGTTGGGCATAGAGTTAATTAAAAAACACAACTGGTATAGTAGATATTACTGTAAAAAACAAACACAGAACAGGTTAAAGGACAGGTATAGGAATGTGTTAGCCAAATAATAATGATATTATGGCAACAAAACCATAAAACATTTGCCGACAGGGGCCATGGCTTCATAATGCCACAGTGACAACATGTAAAGGGGACTGACTGCATTCTTTTAAACTGTTTAAGTAGTTGTTTTAATGATAGTGAAAATCAAGCTTAATTTATCTTTAATGGACTACTTTGGGATCCCAAAATATCTACTTACTAATACCCCACATGTAAACTTCTAAGCATTGTTTCTTCATTTAAAATATTTTATATATTGTAAAATTATGCAAATACTGTGGGAAACAACATGGAGGTTTCTCAAACAATCAGAAATAATAAATGATGCAGTAATTGTATTTCTGGATATATATTAAAAGGAAATGAAATAACTATCTCAAAGAGATATCTGTACCCTCATGGTCATTGCAGCATTTTTCACAACTGTCAAAACATGGAAACAATCTAAGTGTATGTAGATGGAGGAATAGATAAAGAAAATATGGTGTATATATATAATATGATTAAATATTATTCAACCAAAAAAAAGGAAATCCTACCTTTTGTGATAACATAGATGAACCCCAAGGGCATTCTGTTAAGTGAAGTAAGTCAGGCAGAGAAAGGCAAATACCATATGATCTCACTTTTGCATGGAATCTAAAACCATTTAACCCATAGAAACAGAGAGGAGAATGGTAGTTACCAGGGGCTGAGGCATGAGGAAATGGGGAAAAGGTGGTCAAAGGGTACAAACATTCAATTATAAGGTGAGTAAATTCTGGATATCTAATGTACAGTATCATGACTATAGTTAACCATACTGTATTGTATAATCAAAAGTTGCTGTTGGAACAGGGCCTTAATGTTCTCACTCTAACAACAAAATAGTAATTATGTGAGGTGAAGGATGTGTTAATGAACCTAATTTTGGCAAACATTTGCAATATATATGTATATCAAATCACATTGTATACCTTAATCTTATATACTATTACATGTCAATTGTATGTCAATAAAGCTAGGGGAAAAAAAGAAGTGGCTAACTCCAGTTACATGCCACATCATGTAATTTAATAAAAATCCAGCTCATTCTTCCAATTCTAGATTCACTATTTTCTCCTCTCTATCAATATTAAGTCATTTTTTAAAAAACCTAGTTAATGCTCATCTTGATATTTCAGGTTAGTGAGGGTGAATACAGACTAGTGAGAGTAAAGCAAGATCACCTATGACACCCTGGAGTGGATGGCTTGGGGTAAAGGGAAGTCCATGGTAAGAGCAGAGGAAGTGGGGTGAGAGAGAGACTGTATTGGGAATATAAATAAATCTCCTTACAGAATCCAGTTGTTTTCTCAGGTAATTGTCGATAGTTCAAAACACATTTTTGTTCAACAACTTTTAAGAGCTGCAAACAGACTTACTGGCAGATTTTCTGATCTATTATGGCAATGGAAACCATCTGATGCCTGTTTTCAAATGTGTTTACAGACGGCCAGAACTTATGACTCAATTAATAAAACAAACGTGTCTATGAACTTAATATAATCCTTTTGACCTTAATGATGTCTTAAATCCCAAGTAAAGCTGTTTTAAGATTGAAAAATGTACACAAAAGTGAAACATTCCATGCACTTTCACTGGAGTTTATGACCCTTGCCTCTTACCTCTGCTCCCTGGCTAACTTAGTGCCATTTAAAGTGCTTCCTTTGGTAGTAGCAAATTATAAATCCATATCTCTGTAAGACGCTCTCATCAGTCCACAGGCTTATACATAAGTGCATGTGCATGTACACACACATAGTTTTCTCTCAGCATTGATTTGGTTGGCTGGTTGAAAAATGACTAAGGACTTTCTGTTCCTATTCTAAATATCATTGTTTGTAATGATAATATGCTGTTCATTTTCCTGGATTTTCTGCCATGAAATGCTAGGCACATTACAATAAAATATATTCTTATGCAAATAATCCAAATAGGGTTTTTTTAACCCCCAGAAGAAATGTCTGAAAGAATGTCCTGTCAAAAGCAAAATACTAGACTAAAGTTTCTCAATAGGCCACTATTCTTTATCTGAGCTGTTAAGTCTTTAAGTTATTATATTATTACTGAATTGAAAGGATAATAAAATAATACTGAATAGTCAGTGCCTAAGCACTCCCCATACATAGCAATTACAGCTGCAGCTGAAAATGACTGAAATTTTATCACATCAAAGAAGACACCAGCCAACCATGGCCTTATGAAAGCCTTTCTGGAGTTTTGAGTTAGATTAGAAAAAGGAGTTGTTTGGCATATTCTTCCATTGTTTCAGAGGCCCCTGTCAATCAGCACAGCAGTTAGTGAGGAACTCTACTGCTTCCTACTAGCAGCCAATAGGCAAACTGGTTTCGCTCTTTTAACATCTGGTTATCTAATCTATTTTTAGTGTAAAAGAAGAGTTAGTGGATTTCGTCAAGGCTGAACTTAAAGCTGGATGTTTTAATGACAACCAAATTATTCTTATATTATCTGTGTTCAATGTTGCTTTGAAAAATTATGTTAGCGGGGAAAGGAAGAAAGATCACTAAATTGGAAATAAGGGTATATGGTTTCCGTTCTCCCCATGGGTCCAGCTCCATTCTTAAGGTGCTTTGCAAGAAACTTGAGGATCCTGGCTTCGTTTTAAGAGATGGTACTAGTTTTTATGTTGCTTTTGTTTTGTTTTGTTTTTGTGAGAGAAGGGAAGGGAGGGAGAAAGATAGGTAAAGCAACATTGATGTGAGAAACATCGATAGGTTGCCTCCTATACGCATCCCAACTAAGGACTGAGCCCATAACCCAAGTACGTGAACTGACTGGGAATCAAACCTGGGAACTTTTGGTTTGCGGGGTGATGCCCAACCAACTGAGCCACACTGGCCAGGGCAGGAGTTGGTACAATCTTTGCTTTAAAAAGAAGATTAATCATTTCTTTGACAAGCCAACATAGCAAGACTGAAATTGAAAGGACAAATGGGCTCCATATGTAACATTCGGTATTACCTAAAGCTTATATCTTGCTCTGGCATCTCCAATCTTGTTGATGGAGGGAAAGAACTTACCACTGAAGGCAAACTGGCTTCTTTTAGTTTAAGACCCTCTTTTAGGCAGTCATTTCATTCAATGTTCAAACTCTCTTTCAGGGCTATATCAAGGGTTTTTTCCCTTCCCCCAAGATGATATCTGTATGCAAAGGAAGGTCACTGTATGGTGGCAGCAGCATGACAAGGAACTTATTATTTTTCTGGGAATATTCTGCATCCTGATTATTTATCGAGGCATCCAATGGTAATGTCTACTGTGGTAAGGCTATTTCCCAGCATTATCCCTCTGCAATAATCCAGATCCCCTTTGGTCTTGTGTTCTTTGAACCTCCTTGTCCTGCACCAGATCTCTTCCAGTTCATTAGTTTTCTCAGTGTCTCCTGTCCCGTGCCACTCACAGACTGTGGACCATTGAAAATGTTATCTCAAAATTATCTACATAGGTGTCTCTCCTGCTTATGCTGCCACACTCAGTGTTTTAAGTATATTATAATTTCTATTTCTGTATTAGAACATGACCATAAACATAGACTATCACCCAGTATGTTCAAAGTTCTCTCAATACACACACACACACACATGCACATTTCTGTTGTTTGACCCTTTCAGGAATGGGGTATGTTCTCCCTAGTCTCATCTGCTCAAAATATATCCCCCAGTACAGGAAGGATTCTTTTTTCCTTCTTGGGTAGCAAATCCATTATGTGATATATTCTGCATGCACTTTTAAATTGTGGCTAATAATCTTTATCCTCAGAACCTCTTATATAGCAACTTAACTCTTGCTATATAATAGTATTTAAAAATAGATTTAGAAATCTTCCACTGAACCCAGCTTTCATGATCATTGTCCTTCTATGAACTTAAGAAATTTAAGTTTGAAACCCAAACTGAGCAGATACTTTTGTTTTAGGTTGTATTTGAAGCCCCCACTCTACCCCTCCTCATCCTGCCACATTGATCCAATGGGTGAGGAGACACAGGAAAATTTTTGTAGGGAATTAAATATACATTATTTCCATATTGACATATATATGTATACACATATATAATCAATTCCATTATAAAATAAATCTTTCTCTTCAATTATTGATCACTTTTTATAACATAATTTTGACACAATAGACTGCCTTGTCAGTGTTAGGCACCAGATACCCAATACAGAGAGTTCAGAAGAAAACAGTCTCATTTGTCAAGCAAAGTTTTTCAAACTGAAGAGGAATATTTGGAGTATCTTTAAATTTGTAGTCCCCTTGTGAAAGTGATTGAGAATATGTACTGTCTCAGAGTGCTGGTGCATTAGATGACACAGTTATCACATAACTGTGATGACACAGTTATGTTTGATAATGCATTGGATGTACATGTGAAGAAATACCTTAACATGTCTCAGGCAGCAGAATTGAAAGTATCACTGGACAGAGATATGTAAACTCAAATTTATTGCTATTTCAATAACTTCTCACTCTAGTTTCTTCTGAGTTTCTCCTATCATTAATGGTATAGAGCTCAGCCAGTAATACTTGAGAGTAAAGTAATGTAATAATTTTATACTTATTGAAGACATAGTTGATCTACGAATATTTCTGAATTTGCTACATTTCAGGATTCATTGCCTTCTAACATTATTTACCTCTACAATTAATAAATCTCATTTTCTTTATGGTACAGATTAGAAACTGAAACCCAAGGAGAATAAAAAAAGATTACTGTGTATCTTGTAGAATTTCTGTGCTACAGTTCTGCTCAAATTTTAATTACAAAATAAGTATCTACATAAAGCATTCATATTTCATAGTCACAGTATCATGAGGACATCATACAGCCACATGTGGTCATCCTATCTTTTTGATACCTGAAAGAGGCTGTAGAAAGCAGAATTTATTGTTCAGGTCAAATGTGGTAGGAGTGGAAAGCAAAGAAAATATGGGGACCATTCAAATAGTTTTGAGATTAATTTTCAGCTTTGGGAGTTTACAATTAACACTTTTGTATAAATCTAGATGTTATATTAAATTTTTCAAAAAACTACTTTATTGTGAGCTAAGAGATCTTGTTCCTTGGCCCTTAGACACCACAAAATAGATTGATTGACTTCAACCAGTTAGTCAAACTATTCTGGGCCTCCAGTTTCCCTATAGATAAAAATGGGAACATTTAACTGTATAATCTCTAAGTGCTCCTCTAATATTTAGTGAGTCTATGAGGAATTCACATCCCACAGATCTATCACATCTCTCCAATTCCCAGATACAATCAGTCTCTAAGTTTGGCTTACAGTTCTAAATGTTACTCGACTTTATCCATACCCTTCCATCCCAGCTACCATTCCCCTTATAGAGAGCTTCATTATCTTTCATCAGCCTCCTGATTGTTTTTGCTGATTCTCTTGACCCCTTTCAATATCTGTTCTTTAATGGTGTCAGGGTGGTTTTTTTAAATCACTAATTTGTTGATATCATACTCTAGGTTATAAGCTCTCTGTGGTTCTATTGCTGTAGTATGCAATACTACATCAAATACTACAGTGTAAAGCATGCCTTTTATGATTTGGCTCCCCATTTCTTTCTCCACTTTCTCCTCATTTTCAATGATTGAACCACGTTGTTCCTGTCACTCCCCTGCTTAAAAATTGCAGAAACCATGTTAGTATTTCCAGTGCCTAGTCCAGGCCTGTTGTTTAGTAGGCGGTAAACAAAAGTTTGTAGACAATATTGAATAAATTTAGCTGTATGTTTGTCTCTACAATGGCTATGTATCATGGCAATCAGTCACTCTCAAGCTCTTCACCCAGAACCCCTAGTATGAGTAAGGTACCCCTCCTCTGTACTTCACAAGCCCTACCCACTGACTCCTGTAGCAGCACTCATCACACTGGATGATGCTTGTTTTTTGTCTGCTCCTATATACAATGAGCAACTTGGGAGCAGGACACAGATCTTGGTCATCATTTTAATCCCAGTGCCTAGTGCATGTCAGGTACTCAACAACTGAATAACTGAATAAATGAATGAATGAAAAAATGTTAAAAAAAGAAGACTCCATTATATTAATAAATACCTCTTTATATCACACTGGATACTACTTTTGTCAAAATGAGAGATTAAGTCCCGTGTTTTAAAAAGAAAAATAATTTACCCTAATAGCAAATGTCCAGAAGAATGAGCCCCTTACCCTTGAAACTCTGACTTCAGCCAGATGACCCACTGAGGTACTGAGGGAAGATAGGTACACCTAATTACCACTGTGAGGGACTTCATCTCAAGAATAGGGAAAGGAAACAGTACTCCTTAAAGAATATGGGAGAGCAGGAACTGTGTGACTCAGGCACCTTGGTAAAAAAGGACAAATAATAAGAAATTATCAGGCAACCAAGGCTGAGAAACAGTTTCCATTGTGTGTTTATGTTGATTTTTGAAAATGAGAAGGTATTTATTTTACTTGCTCTGGTAATTAAGCAAATAAAAACCTATATGACCAAAAAGTGAAGATTGATACATGAGTTCAATGAGAGCGGGGAAAATTACACTTGTGAAGGAAAAGATTCCATATGTTCTCCAATACCTAGGCACAACTGGGTGCCGCTTTAATGACTTTCCAAATGCACCCCGTTGCTCTTAAGTATTGAAGAACATATGGCACGTTTCCCCTTTAACTGTGAATTTCCTTGCTTTTGTCAGTTGGTGTCTAAAGCTTAATGTATTTTAATACAGCTTTTGTGGGTGTGAATACAGTCTGAAGTTGTTATTAGAGAGACCATGTTAATAGTATCCGCAGATGTTATCTTTTAGTCTTCCCCAAATATGCTGTGAAAATCTACATATACAGGTTTAACTTTGAAATTCTTAATAAACGCCCTTCAAGAGTTTTCAAATTGTTCTTCTCAGCTCCAAACTTAGCATGGATGATAAATGGCCATTTAGTTGCCAATATAGCACAATATTTCAATTTCCTGCCTTCCCAAAGGTATTTGAAAGGTTGTACGAAGTTCATACTCACAGTATGTGTTGTCTACAACACTATGATCTCCGACTGGCTAACTTTAACCAAAACCTTTTCAATTAACTCAACACATTCCTGGAAAAAACCAGCCCACTCTAAGCTCTGTACAAATATGTCTTTATTGATTTTCTTGGCAAAGACTCTATAAATTATGGTGAAATCTGTTCTTTCAGATGATGTAGAAAAGGAAACACTGTAAGGCAAACAGTAAGTGGACAGAATGATGATCAACATTTTAGCTATAAAAAGTTACAGATTTAACTGTCTGTATTTTTTTTCACAGTCTCTGAGTATGTTCAAGGAAATCTAAAGGAAAAGAAAAACAAATCCTCTACCATAGTCCTGCCACCCCCTGCAAATCAAGTTTTCATTTTCTCATCCCCTTCCAGTCCCTGTCCATGTGCATACATAATTTTTACATAATTATACTTCCAGTGTGGAAGGAATTTTGTGATCTGCTTTTTTTTTCTATTTAAAATTATGGCAATTGGATTCTAAGGAAAGCTATATAGCACATTCTTGTGGACAAATAGAGCAGAAAACTGAAACTCATGTACTGAGATTTGCCAGACAGCTGAAGCTCAGCATTTAGAAGTATAGAAAGGTCTCCAACTAGACTAGATTGGCTCATTGTTTGCTTCTGAATCCTCATTGTAGGTAAGGAACCCAAAAAGGGCTTCTTGTGATTGTCCTATTATTCTGAGAGCCAGGCTTCCCAGAGAAGGGAGCCCATTGCAGGTCAGTGGCCAATTCCACAGGGTACTTAATATCATCCAAATAAAAGAAAACAAGGTTGATTTATGGTGAGCCACCTTTAGGCTGACTGCAGAATGAGCATTTCTGTAGAATATCACCTCTAGGAAGCCTATTCTTTTCTGTTGACATAGGATCTTAGGCTTGCTACATCAAGGCTAAGGCTACAAGTCTAAGGCTCACCCTGGCCAGCATGGCTCAACTGGCTGGAGTGTTGTCCAGTAACCAAAAGGTCACCGGTTCAATTCCTGGTTGGGGCACATGCCTGGCTCTCTCTCTCTCTTTCTCTCTCTCTTTCAAAAGAGAATAAAATAAACCTTTTAAAAAAGACTAAGACTCATTTTAGGGAGGGTGAATAGCAACAACCATACTAGTTAGTGCTGCAGATAGAAATTATGCTCAGTTATTAGAGTGACAGAATACCCAAGTACAGATTTATGCATGCAGTAAAACATAGAGCTAGTGGCTATAACATTTTTTTAAAATACATAGGTATGTGAGTTTAAAACAGCCATTTGTTTCAGCTAAAATCCAAGCTCTGCTTAATATTTATTGGTTGGCTAATCCAGTAGTTTTAGTAGTTCACTTGGGGGAAAAATATTTGCTATTTTTACAAAATTAACAGTATTAGAGAATTAAAGTCCATGTTTCTGGGTTCTCTAAGTCCATGTCCTTGAACCAGTTCTCACTGCTTATCCTTTGTGAGATTTAACATCAAGCAACCCCTTCTGGATAATACTGTGTCCTTTCAGCTATAATGTTAGCTAGAATGTGGATGGCAGCTGTTATACCACAGTTTTTACCAATGTCTGGAATATCAGATTTGGAAGTCTTTGCTTAAAGAGATGTGTCTCTATACTATATTATTTTTCAATTTTAATTGAAAGTGTAACTTGCTCTACTCCAGAATATGGGCTAAGACTAACTTGCAAAACTATTGTTTTGCTAAAATTATGAACTGAAATGTACATAAGAATTGGTGAAACTTTCAGACAAGATGGAATAACCCTGTTTAGGACACAATACTGCAGAGGTTCTTAAGCTCCTCTTCCTCCTCAAGTATCCTTAACAACAGAGTAGTGTGAACTCTCTAGGGGCATGGAGCAGTCTGTCACAAGTTTTAAATTCCTTTGAAGACTGTTTTTAATCTTAAAAAATAATAGGTTTTTACATACTACTTCATGATATGTTCATATTTGTTTTGACTTTCCAAAATATTTTACATTGTCAGGTAAATTATGTAACTTTCCCTTCCAAGTCTTTAAGGAAAACACATAGATATTCCAGAAAAATGTCACACTTATTCCATGGCTTACTGTGATTGCATTTGCCTCTTGAAAAGTATACCATAGTGGTTTAAGAATTTTATTTTTCAACTATTAAAAGAGGTTTTAGAATAATTTATATACAAGGGAACACTAAATACCTGGATGATTTTACCACTAAACTTCAGCCTTCCAGATTACTAATGTGAGATAATATACATTATAATGCTTTGAATCAATCCTCGATCCTATATGCATTAAGGTCTAGCATTTGCCGATCTTTAGTTTTTCTCTATAGTATGGAGTTTTATACTTTGATCTTCCCCAATAAACTCATTGCACATGTGACTTTTTCATGTTAGAGTTTTAGAATATGCCTTGAACTGAGACAGACCTAGATTTAGATCACATCTCTGTAACTTAATAGTCTTGTCACTCGCCTTCTCTGAAACTAAGTTTTCTCATCTGTAAAGTGGAAATAATAGTATTCTTTTCCAAGGGTTGTTGTGGGGATTAAATGAAATGATGTATACAAAATGCCTAGCATGTAGGAAGTACCCCAATAATTCTAGTTTCTCTTGCTAGTACATCTGGGCTGAATTCTCTCACTATTCTTGATCCTGGGCTCTGTGGGCTGGTGTAGTTGGCTAAGGAAAGTACTCTGGGTCTCTTCTCCTAGCATCCTCATTGTCCTCTTTTCTAGATGCAGGATGTAAGGTTCTTCCTTTTTCATTTGACAAAAACTGGGAGTTACTGTAAGTTTTTTATGCAAAAAACCTAACTCAATTTAGGTAAAAGTAGTACCTTTCTGATGACATTTTTGGCTGACCCATGTGCCATTATAAAATTCCCAGGATTCTAGGATTTTCTTTGATTGATGCCTTTGTGTATTAAAATATTAAATGTTCCTTATTTGAGTGGATTTTGATAATTTCTTTGAAAAATAATGATTATTTGTTTTGGATAGTGATTAAAGATTTTCTCTGCAGTTTAATAACTTGAATCATATAATAATAAAAATTACCAACATTGTCCCAGACACTGTTTGAAGTGCCTTACAAGTATTAATTCATTTAATCCTACCAGCAACCTTTTGAGGAACAAGTTCTTATTACCATCCTTACTTTATAGATGAGGAAACTGAGGTACAGAGAATTTGACCAACTTGCCTAAGGCCAAGTAACTAGTAAGTAGAAGATCCAGGATTAGAACCCAGAGATTCTGCATTGTATTCAGAATCTATTCACTTTCATGCACATGTGAACACACACTGAGTCTGTGTGTGTGTGTGTGTGTGTGTGTGTGTGTGTGTGTAGTCTGTCCAACCATTGTTACTATAATGAGAATAATGGTTTGCATGACACTGATGTAGCCTGGCAGCCAAGGAGAGTGGACTGGAATGCACATGTGTGAACAATGACAACTTCATTGTACTAGTCAGTGGGGGTGGTAGATGCCGTTGAGTGAGCATGTGTACTGTGTGGCCGTCACATTCAAAACGAACCAGCAGAGCAATGAACCTGCATCGAATTTTGCGTTAAGCTTGAACATTCCTCCATGGAAACTATTCAGATGATCCAGAAGGTCACAGCTATGGCAACTGGTGATTGGCAGCTTCATCACAACAATGCACCCACTGGTGCATCACATCTTGTGCAGAGTTTTTTGGTGAAATATCAAATCACCCAGGTGACTCAGCCCCCTTACATTCCAGATTTGGTGCCCTGAAACTTCTGGCTTTTCCCAAAACTAAAATCACCTTTGAAAGGGAAGAGATTTCATACATTTTATGAGATTCAGGAAAATACGACAGTATTTTACTGATGGTAATTGGTGTGAGGTCCCAAGGTGCCTACTTTGAAGGGGACTGGGGCATCATTGCCCTATGTACGATGTTTCTTGTATCTTGTATCTTCTTCAATAAATGTCTCTGTTTTTCATAGTATGTGGCTGGATACCTTCTGGACAGAACACACACACATGTATATATGGTATGTGTGCATTATGTATGCTCTATGTATGCATGTATGTGTATGTATGTATCTATCTATCAACTATGTACCCTATGTATCTAGTTGCAGTAATATCCTAGGTGAATAGTCTCTACGTTCTCTTTTTTTCTTAATGAAGCCTCTGTTGCCGTACTGTCAGAGTTTAAATCCCAGCTCCATCATTACTTAGAAACACCCACTTTTGCAAATAAACAGCAACTGATTCCAGTTAACATAAGCAGAACAGAAATTTCTTGGAAGGGTATTAAGAAGGTTAGGAAATCAGCTCAGAAAATGGCAGAAACCAAGGGAAACTGCAAGACCATGTTAGGTACTGCTTCTATAGCTTCAAGACTCTGGAAACTACTTTTTGCAGCACCACCACTGGTCACTTGAGATCTCTACACCTGAAAGTCATTACTCATTTCTGATGTCAAGTCCTTGATGGGGTTATTCAGTAAGTCAAGCTTAGGGCATCTGCTTATGCCTTAGCTCAGGGAGCAGATAGTGTCTGGATGTGGCATTGGTAATGGGAGGTGGGATTCTACCTACCATCAGGAATCACTCAATGGCGGGGTTTCAAAAAAAGAAAAGCATATTCAGATATTGGACAACCAAAAAGCAAACCAAAACAAACTGAAACAAACAAAAGCCCCTGGACAATATCTATGATCCACCTCAGGGTTTTTGTAAGGATGAATACGAGGGGCACATAGTAACAACCTTGTAAGTGTGACCTACTATTATTACTTATTTAATATTTTGTAGTAGGCTGTTGTATAGGACTGTCTTTTCATCTCTGAGTTAATGCTTTCTTGACTAAAGCTTTCTTGTGATTATTTCTTTTTTATTGTTATTCTATTACAGTTGTCCCAATTTTCCCCCTCTGACCTTCTCCACCAAGCCCACTCCTGCTCCCACAGTCAATCCCCACACCATTGGCCATGTCCATAGGTCCTTAATATATGTTCTTTGACTAATTCCTTCCTTTTCTTTATACCATTCCACCCTCACCCTTCTAGCAGCTTTCAGTCTGTTCCATGTTTCCATGTCTCTGGTTCTGTTTTGTTAATTAGCTTATTGTGTTCATTAGATTCCTCTTATAAGTGAGATGGTATTTGTGTTTCATCAGCTGGCTAATTTCACTTAGCATGAAAGCCTCCAGTTCCATGCATGTTGTTGCAAAAGGCAGGAATTCCTTCTTTCTTTCTGCTGTGTAGTATTCCACTGTGTAAATGTACCATAGTTTTTTAAAGCACTCATCTACTGATGAGCACTTAGGCTGTTTCCAACACTTGGCTATTGCAAGTAGCACTGCTTTGAACATAGGGGTGCATAAGTTCTTTTGAATTTGTGTTTCAGGATTCTTTGGTATATCCCCAGCAATGGAATTGCTGGGTCAAAAGGCAGTTCCATTTTTAATTTTTTGAGGTAATTCCAAACTGTTTTCCACAGTGACTGCACCAATCTGCATTTACACCAACAGTGTACTAGGGTTCCCTTTTCTCCACATCCTCACCAGCACTTGTTTGTTGATTTATTAATGATAGTTATTCTGACAAGTGCAAGGTGATATTTCATTATTTTTAATTTGCATCTCTCTGATGGCTAGTGATGTTGAGCATTGTTCCATAGGTCTTTGGGCCACCTGTATGTCCTCCTTGGAGAAGTGTCTCTTCAGGTTCTTTGTCCATATTTTAATTGGGTTGTTTGTCTTCCTGGTGTTGAATTGGATGAGTTCTTCATATATATTGGAGATAAAACCTTTGTCTGATGTATTATTGGTAAATATGTTCTCCCATACAGTTGATTCCCTTTTCATTTTGATTATGGTTTCTTTAGCTGTGCAGAAAATTTGTAATTTGATGTACTCCCATTTGTTTACGTTTTCCTTTAATTCCCTTGCTCTGGAAGATATATCAGCAAAAATACTGCTACGTGGGATATCTGAAATTTTACTGCCTATGTTTTCTGCTAGGACTTTAATGGTATCACAACTTATATTTAATTCTTTTATCCATTTTGAGTTTATTCTGGTGTATGGTGTAAGTGGTGGCTTAGTTTCATTTTTTTTTTACATGTACCCATCCAGTTCTCCCACACCATTTATTGAAGACATTATTTTTCCTCCATTATATTCTCATGCCCCCTTTGTCAAATATTAATTGACCATAGAGACATGGGTTTATTTCTGGGCTCTCTATTCTGTTTCATTGAACTATATGTCTGTTCTCATGCCAGTACCAGGCTGTTTTCATTACGATGGTCTTGTAGTATAGTTTTATATCAGGTATTATTATCCCTATAACTTTATTATTCTTTCTCAAGAGGACTGAGATTATTTGGGATCGTTTTTGGTTCCATATACATTTTTGGAGCATTCGTTCTAGTTCAGTGAAATATGCCATTGATATTTTAATAGGAATTGCATTGAATCTATAGATTGCTTTGGGGATTACAGACATTGTAAGGTTTATTCTTCCCATCCATGAACACAATACATACTTCCAATTATTTGTATTATCCTCAGTTTTTTCTTCAGTGTTCTATAGTTTTCCAAGTACAGTCTTTTATCTCCTTGGTTAAATTTATTCCCAGGTAACTTATTTTTATTGTTGCTATAGTAAATGTCATTCCCCCCATCCTGTTTCTCTTTCAGATAGCTAATTGTTGTTATACAAAAATACCCTTGATCTCTGAATATTGACTTTGTATCCTGCTACTTTGCTGAATTCACTTATTAGGTTAAGTAGTTTTTTTTGGTGGAGACTATAGGGTTTTCTTTGTACACTATCAGGTTGTCTGCAAATAATGACTCTTCCTTCTTTCCAATTTGGATGCCTTTTATTTCCTTTTCTTGTCTGATTGTTGTGGCTAGAACTTCCAGTATGATGTTGAATAAGAGTGGTGGAAGTAGACACTCTTCTCTGGTTCCCAACCTTAAGGAAAACTCTTAGTTTTTGCCCATTGAGTATGATGTTGGCAGTAGGTTTCTCATATATAGCCTTTATTATATTTATGTATGCTCCCTCTATTTCCACTTTGCTGACTTTTTTTTATCATAAATGGGTGCTAGATTTTATCAAGTGCTTTTCCAGCATCAGTTGATATGATCATGTGGTTTTTGTCTTTCCTTTTGTTTATGTGATGTATTACATTTATTCATTTGTGAATATTGTACCATATTGAATCCATGAATCCCACTTGATCATGTTGTGTGATCTTTTTAATGCATTGCTGGATCTGGGTTGCCAATATCTTGTTGAGGGTTTTAGCATCTATGTTCGTGAGAGATATTGGCCTGTAATTTTCTTTCTTTGTTGTATCTTTAGTTGGTTTTGGAATTAGGATAACATTGGCCTTGTAAAAAGAGTTTTCTTCTTGCATTTTTTGGAATAGTTTGAGAAAGATAGGAGTTATTTCTTCTTTGAGTGTTTGGTAAAACTGACTGTGGGATTGGGGGGAATTGGGTAGGGGTAAGTAATGGGGAAAAATGTGGGGCAACTGTAACTGAACAACAATAAATAAAATTTTAAAACCTGTCTGTGAAACCACCTGGTCCTGGGTTTTTGTGTGCCTGGCGTGTTTTGATTACTGCTTTGATTTCAGTAGTGGTTATTGGTGTATTTAGGTTTTCTTCTTCTTGATTCAGATTTTGAAGATTGTGTGTTTCTAGAAATTTATCAGTTTCACCCAAGCTGTCCAATTTCTTGGCACAGAGTTGTTCATAGTAATTTCTTACAATCCTTTGCATTTCTGTGGTATTGGTGGTTACTTCTCCTCTTTTGTTTCTGACTTTATTTCTTTGGGTCCTCTTTTTTTTTCTTGATGGGTCTGGTTAAAGGATTGTCAGTTTTGTTTATCTTTGTAAAGAACCAGCTCCTGGATTCATTGATCCTTTGATTTTTTTTTGTCTCTATGTCATTTAATTCTGCTTTGATCTTGATTATTTCCTTCTTTCTATTTGCTCTGGGCTTTTTCTGTTGTTGTTCCTCTAGTTCTCTTAGATGTAGGGGTTAGGTTGTTTATTGGAGTTTTTTCCTATCTTCTTTAAGTAGGCTTGTATTGCTATGAACTTCTCCCTCAGGAGTACCTTCAATGTGTTCCATAGGTTTTGGGTTTTTGTGTGTTCATTTTCATTTGTTTCCAGGTACTTTTTGATTTCTTCCTTGATCTCATTGTTAACCCATTCATAATTCAATAACATGTTATTCAGTCTCCATGTATTTGAGTTTTTCTGAGTTTTTTCCTTGAGGTTGGTTTCTAGTTTCAAGTCATTGTGATCCGAGCACATGCTTGATGTGATTTCAATTTTCTTGAATTTGTTGAGGTTTTTGTTTTGTGTGTGTTCTGTCATGTGGTCTATCTTTGAAAATGTTCCATGTATGTTTAAAAAGAATGTATATTTTGCTTTTTTGTGGTGAAATGCTCTGTAAATATCAATTAAGTCCATTTGCTCTAAGGCGTTGTTCAATGCCACAATATCATTATTGACTTTTTGTGTGGATGATCTAGCCATTGTTGACAGTGGCTGTTGAAATCCCTTACAATGATTGTACTGTTGATCTCCTTAAAGTCCTCCACGATTTTCCTTACATATTTCAGGTGCTCCTATGTTGGGTGCATATATATTTACAAGAGTTACATCCTCTTGTTGGGCGACTCCCTTAAGTAACATGTAGTGACCTTCTTTGGCTCTTGTTATGACCTTTGTTTTGAAGTCTATTTTGTCTGATATAAGCATTGTTGCCCCAGATTTTTTTAAAATGCCCATTTGCTTGGAATATTTATTTCCATCCTTTTACTTTTACCCTGTGTACATCTTTTGTGCTGAGGCAAGTCTCTTGCAGACAGCAAATATGCAGGTCATGTTTTTTATCATTCAGCTATCCCATGGCTTTTGATTGGAGCTTTTAATCCATTTACATTTAAATTTATTATTGATAGGTATTCGTTCATTGCCTCCCCCACTTTGTTCCAGTGTTCCTCTCTCTCTCTTTCATCATCTTCTTAAAGCAGTCCCTTGAGCATCTCTTGTAATGCTGGTTTGGTGGAGATGTGCTCTTTTAGTTAATTTGTTTGTTTGTTCATTTGTCTGGAAAGCTCATTATTTCAACTTACACTTTAAACGAGAGCCTTGCTGGGCATAGTAGTCTTGGTTGCAGGTCTTTGCTTTTCATTACTTGAACTATTTTGTGCCATTCCTTTCTGGTTTGTTGCGTTCCTCTTGAGAAATTAGCTAATAACCTTATTAGAGCTCCCTTTTATGTTACTAGCTGTTTCTCTCTTGTTACCTTTAAGATTCTCTCTTTGTCTTTAAATTTTGCCATTTTAATTATGAGTGGGCGTTTTGGGGTTCATCTTTATTGGGGCCCTCTGTGCTTTCTGATCTTGTGTGACATTTTTCCTTATCATGTTGGATCTATATCTACCAGGATAAAAGTAGTTGTAATAAGAAAATATTGTTATAGTTACATAGATCAAACATATTTAAATGTTTAGCATTTCATTTAATATGGACAACAGTCTTATGAGGTAGGAATTATTCTCTCTTATTTACCAGTTGAGGAAATTTAGGCTCAGGGAACTAATATAATCACCTACATTTATAACTAGCTGGTGGTAGATCCAGGATTTGAATACAGATCTTTTGATTCATCTACTACTTTTGCCATACTGTTTCTGTTTGTCTATTTGGGGGAAGAAGAGAATTTTCTTTCCACATTTGGGTCTTGCCTTAACTTCCTGTCCTTGGAGATGTTATGCCTATTTCTCTAAACACATTGTTGGTAGTGTAGATCGACAATTAAGAGTACAGGATCAAATTTCAATTTTACCTCTACTACTTTTTAAGTGTGAGACTCTCAGCAATTAACTAAAACTCTTAGAATCTCAGTTTCCTCATCTGTAGAATGGAGACACTATTGCCTCACTCAGAGGGTTATAGTGAAGGTGAAATTAGATAATGTCTGAGAATTGCTTTGCATATTCTTGGCACATAGTGAATTCTCATTATTCAAGTATTATTAGTATTACTGGACAAGTGTGGTAAAGGAACAGTAGTAGAAGCAAGATATACACTGCCATAATTATAGTGGTAATGCAGGCATCAATTCCCCTTTGCTAGGATTACTCATATGTACCAATATATGTGTTCTCTCTGCTTGGACAACTCTTTTAGTGTCTTTTGAAATCTAACCTAAGTTCTGTTCTCTGAGAAGTCTTCTCCTACTTCTCTATCCTTTGTCAATCTGTCCCTTGTCTACATGCCTATAGAATTAGCATTTTTCATACCATATAACTATGCACTTCTAAAATATTTTGTATGGTATCAGCTAGTTAACAGGATGATTGTTGTGTCTCCCCAAAATTTGTATGTCGAAATCTAATCCCCCAATGTAATGGTATTTGGAGGCGGAGACTTTGGGAGCTGATTAGGTCATGAGGGTGGAGCCCTCATCAATGGAATTAGTGCCCTATAAAAGAGGCTGCAGAGAGATCCCACTCCACTTCTACCATGTACAGACACAGCAATAAATCTGCAACCTCAAAGAGAGCCCTCATCAAACCCAACCAGGCTGGCACCCTGATCTTAGACTTCCAGCCTCCAGAATTTTAAGAAATAATTTATGTGGTTTATAAGCAACTCAGTCTATGGTAGTTTGGTATATCATCCCAAGATAAGACATCTAGGTTGTAAACATCTTGAGAATGATCATTAGTTTCCCACAATGACTAACACAGGGCTAAGAAAGAACAAAAAACAGTTACCTAACAAATGCTTGTAGATTAATTTTCCTGGATCATTAGAAATGAATAAATTGCTGAGTAATAATACCATACACGGCATAACTTTATTTTTCAAAGCTCCTTCACAAGTATAATATTATGATAGCTTCATGTCCCCCTGTGAGGACAGCACAGAGTATTTTCAGTTAATTTGCTATAGCCACACAACAGTGAGAAAATACATTTTTGTTTTCATTTAATTCTACTGTGGGTCTGTATTTCCAGCTTTCTGTGCTAGAATTTCCTTAGGAATGCCCTGGCCAGTGTGGCCCATTGGTTGAACAATGTCCTGTAGACTGAAAGGTCATGGGTTTGATTCTTGGTCAGGGCACATGGCCTGGATTGTGGGTTTAGTCCCTGGTTGGGGTGTATGCAGGAGGTGACTGATCAATGTTTCTCTTTTATATACATGTTTCTTTCCCTCTCTTTCTCTCTCTCTTTCCCTCTCTTTGGAATCATTTTTAAAGAAACATTTTTTTTAACTTAACACTTTCTTAGGAATAGATCTGTCTTTAACCAGGTAAATAGAGAAGAATTTGATGGTACAGTCTTTAATTAGCATCATATGTAAAAGGGCAGGGCTTACTTGAAGAAGTGCTCAAGCAAAAGATCAATCAAAGTAACTTGGGCAATGACTCAGCCTCAACAGCTCTTGTACAGTGGAGGAAGTCTTTAAGGGTCTTTTCAGATCTACTCTTCTGTGACTTATACAGTGTATTAGTTAGGATAATGCTAGCTGCTAAACCAATAAACAACAAAAGATCAGTGCCTTAACATAGTCAAAATGTATTGGTTACATAGTGGTCCAATATAGGTATTCATAGTCAGTAGTAGTAATGATGGGACCCTGCTCTGTATATGCATTTTGGGACCCAGGCAAGTGGAGGTTCTGACACCTTCAGCTGGGAACATCCAGGGTTTCCCTTGGTGTCAACATCCAGCAGGTAGAAGGAGAAAGAGCATAGAAGGTTTTTATATAGAAGGGTTAGGCCTGGAAGTGTTGCACATAATTTTGTCCACTTCTCATTAGCTAGATATGACTATGATTACCTTCAAGGGAGGTTGGGAAATACAGTCTAGTAGAGGGTACCAGGGGAAAAAAGAGAACCTGCACATTGATGAACTAGTCTCTACCACATAATAATTAACATTTTGTGATACTTCTGTGCCAAGTTCTGTGCCATATGCATTTGTATGCATTATCTCTTTTAAGTCTTGCAACCCTAACAAGGTGGGCACTATTTTTAGCCCTGTTTTTCAGATTAAGACACTGAGGTTCAAATCATTCAACAAGTGAATTCTAAATCTATGCTTTTGAACTTGGGTCTATTTGACCACAGGACTGGATCTCTTAACCTCTATAGTTTTGTAACTGTCCTGTATGATTATTCTATGTTGGAGTATATTCTACTGTATTCTATCCTAATGTAAATAGATCATTTAGTAAAAGACTTTCTTTAGTTCTTTGGGTGTTTATATCATGTTATAGCTGGCCAACTTCCCAGTCATATTTCAGCTCTCCACAGGTGAGCCTTCAAAAAATGCCCGTAGATGAAATATACTGCTTCAAGCAGATTCTTATCCACAGTTTCTCTTGGAACATTGTCCACACAGGGTATATGAAGTGTTTATGAACCTAAGGAATGACGATTGGAAATGAGGTTGGAAATCTCACCAGCTACCTCTCTGATGAGGTTTCCAGTTCCCTTTGAGTCACATGGGACACCAATCTAACTGCACTCCTGTGGTATTGGGAAAGTTCTGCTTTGGGTCTTGGCCATCACCAGAATGGCTGGGAAGTGAAGCATTCAGAGATGCAAATTAGCGCTGCTCTTTTGCCAAAGCTATAAAGAAGCCAGACTGCCTGAGGTCAAGAGCCTCACACACTGAAGGCAACTGGCCTTTCAGGTGCATGGTTTTCAGAGGAGGAGTGTGCACCTGGAGAGAGCAGAAACCTGATTTTGTCAAAACCCCTGCTCTGTGAGAGGAGAAGGCTGTGACAGACTTGCATTTCATACCAATTGACCAAAGATGGTGGACTGCCTGAGAGGGTTAGAATACCGCTATGAAGCTAACCAATGTGGGAGAAAAATATATAAACTCAAAGATTTGGAATCTGAAGTGCTTACCTTTCAACCTGATGTTCTGATGTCTTGTAAACATAATGTGTTTTTTCCTTACATAGTTTCAGTCACTCTGACTATAAATTCTTGAAAAACAACTACTCTTTCCATTAGTTCTTGTGGCCTGGACATAATATGAAATTTAAGACATTCTTACATGCCCTTCCCACCTCTATCCTTCTTCTCCCAGCCTAAGTTGTGATGCCTGTACTGGAAGTGGAAATTTTCTGTTTGCTATTTAAAATAGGGAAAGCAATTTCTAATGTAAATGTGCATGGTGGTTCCTCAACACAGACAGTAGAGGTGGCTGCCTGTATCAGGGAGCAGAAAGGGACACATAAAATTCTGGTACTGTTCAGTTTGCTTCATTTCAAAGGGCTTCAGACTTTTTGCTACAACCATTTACTAAGAAAAGTTTTGTGATGATGATTAGTCAATGGAGGTCACCAAGAAGGCCTCAGGCACCATGCTAGGAGCTGGGTACAAAGAGATGCAAAAGACATGGTTTTGCCCTTAAGGGTCTCCTAATCTACTGGGATAGTACAGTGTGATAAAGGTTAGGATGGAGAAGCCAGCAACAAAGGGGATTGCCCTTATGCACTGAAGACCCTGTAAGTGAGTAATACCAGGGTGACCTGCTGTAGTAAGTTTTATACAGCAGCAAAAGGGATGACTTAGGCTGTTGAAGGAATTAACACTAGGGTGACCTATGGTAGTAAGTTTTATAGAGGTGAGCCCCAAACCTCTATACTAATGCTCAAACAAACCTATGAAAACTATATTTTGGAAAATGAGTTTCTTCTCTTTTCTGCACCAAAAAGTATTTCATTCCTTTTGTAAATACTTACTAGATATCTACTATGAGCCAGAGACTATGCAAAAGCTATAAAGATAATTATTTGTGACATTAATAGGGATGGAAGGTAGGGAACAAGTGGATAAATAAGTAATGTGGTAAGTGGAACACTGGAGATATGCACAGGGTATTATGGGAGTACAGAAAAGAGGTTTTTCTGGAGGTGTGAGTCTAAGCAGAATCTAAAGGAATAAGTAGGAGTTAGCCAGGAGAAAGGGCACAGCAGATGGGTGACAGAGGGCATCCCCAGTGAAGAGAATAGTACAACTATGAAGATAAAACTGTAGTAAAATACTGAAAATGCTTCAATGCTTCCATTTCTTAAATGAATTTTAAATTAATATATTTCAATTATAAAGATAATACATATTTTTTATAAGATTTGGGAATTACAGAAATGCTCAAAGTAAAAAGTAGAAATCAGTTTGAATCCCTTCACTCAGAGGGTGCCAACATTAATATCTGGTAATTTTTTTCTTCCATATAACAGTATGTTGTGATCATTTTCTTAAGTCATTAAATAATCATTACATTATGATTGTTGGTGTGGCATAGTAATCCATTGGATTAATTTAACTGAGTCTCTATTGGTGTTTGTTTTGATTTTTTTACACTTGTTCAAAAATATAAATAATGACATAATTAATATTTTTCATAAACATGATGGCATAGGGCTTAAGAACAGGGACTGCTTTGGTTTGAATCCAGGCTTTGTAATCCCTGAACTAATTATTTAATTTCCGTGTGTCTTCATGTCCTCATATGTAAAATTGGGATGAAATAGTATGAATTTCAGGAAGTAGTGAGAATTAAATGAGTTAATGCTTGTAAAGTTCTTAGAACAGGGTATAAAACCTAGAGAGCACTCATGAAATATTTGCTATTTTTACACAATGTGAAACATTTGTTAATTTTGCACAATGATTGCCAAAAGTATGTTCACAGTTGTGAGTATGAAAAACAGTTTGTTATTGTATTATTATTTATTCATTAATTATTATTTACTATTATTTACCTACTTTTGCCCACCCCTGTATATTTTTTATCACCTCCTCAGGATGGAGTCATGGAAGTAGAATGGTGGGAGTGAACATATCTATTTTTAAGATACTTAGTGCATATTGCCAAGTTGCTCAACAGAAAAGGCAGACCAATTTATTATCTTACCAGTGGTGTATGGTAGTGCCTTTTGTCTAAAACTACCTAATCACTTGTCCTGCATCTTTGTGTAAATTGGCTTCACAGGACACAAAACATATCTAATTTACCATTGTATCACTATTAACGCAGTGCCTGATAGGTAACAGGTGATTAATAAATATTTGTGAAATTAGTGACCTATGTCAACTCTAGATATTTTTATTTTAAAAGTATGGCTTATTTTTAAACAAATACTTTCTCTGAGTTTATTGTTTACCTTTTAATGTTGATTATGGCATTGTTTTAATTGGCATTTTTTTATTAGTAATGAGACAAAAAATATTTTCCTCATGTTTATTGGCAATTTGAATTTCTTCTTTTGTGATTGTCTTTTCATAATATTTGTTTACTTTTCCATTGTGGTATTTGTCCTTATTGATTTTAAGCATTTTTATGTAATAGAGGTATTAATCTTTTTTATGTGATACAATTTCTCTCTGAGTTTATTTGTTTGCATCTTAATTTTATTTACAGCATCGTTGACATGCAGAATATTTTCATATTATGCAGTCAAATCTTTTAGTCTTTATCGTTATAGCTTTGTCTTTGGTATTATACCTAGAGTGATTCTTTTCTCTAAGACTGTGTTTTCTTTCAGTATTTATAGTTGCAGTTTTTACCTTTAACTTTTTATATCATCTAGAATCCATGTTGTCTTAATTTACCCCCAAATAGCTAACAATTGTCCCAACATCTTCCTTTCCTTATCATACAATACATTGATATATACTTTAGGAACCCTTTCTGTGCTTTCTTTTCTGATCCATTGAGCTGCATATCTATTCCTATGCTGGTATAGTGCTGTTTTAATTTTTGTTGCTTTAACAAACATTTAAGTATCTGGCAGGATAACTTCTTTATTACTAGTGTTTTTCCCCAAAATATCTCAGTCGTTAAATAAATCAGTCAATATAAAAAAAAATTGTGTTATATATGTATGTGTCTTCTGAGATTCACAATTCCCCAAATACCTTTTATTTTCTTTCAAAATATGCATATTTTTAGACAGTGGTTCCAAAAAGTTGCTGTAACCAAAGCATATATTTTCACTTCTGTAAAAACATTTCCATTCCCTTACCATGCAGAGTATTGCAAAAGTTTATATCTAGGAGATAGCTTCAAGATCATCTAATCCATCTATCTTATTTTGAAACCGAGGCATTTGAATTCAGTGGTCAGGCAATTAATGGCAAGGCTGGTAAGAGAACCAAGGGCTCCTGACTCCACAATATCAGCACAAAATATATGGTAATAAATAATTATCTTATCATCTCATGTACTGACCTCTATGAGAGCATTTAATACATGCCCTTCAACGCAGAATTCTCCTAAAATTTGCTTCTGCTGTACCTTCTCTTCCTCACACCCCAATTTAAAGGTCTAAACAAACCTCTTTCTGCCTCTATAAGACTTTATAATATAAATGTTGTATGTAGTACATAGTATGTTATCAGAAAACTACAATAAGATAAATTTAGACCGTAGTTTGAGCATATAATTATAGCATGTCATGAAACAAAGAGAGTTAAAAATACAAAGCTAAGCCCATAGCAATAAATATTGTATAAGACACTCATTACAGAAACCCCCCCCCAAAATGCAAAATCTCCCTTTGAACAGTTTCACTTGGCTTTGTAGTGAAGAATCATCAAATTGAACTATGCTTTTAGATATGCCTAAACTGTATCTTTTAGTGTTAGCAGTTAAGGAGAATAGATTGCAGGGCTTTTGGAATAGAAACATAGCCTATCATATTTAGCTCACTTGGCCTAAATCAGCTCTGACCAGCAAAGACCAAAAATTATGTTCACCTCAAATGTACATGTTGGCCTCTTGAGAAATATTTGGATTGTAACATTTAATTCTCTGAGCCCAATTAGCATGGTTGTATTCCAACAACCTGCAGGATCAGAAATAAAGATCTTTGATGGGAGTTCCTATGCAAAATTGAGAAGTAATTATGTCCAAGATTTAAGGTAGAAGGATATTTGAAAGAGGATGGGGACCCATGATTCTATTCCTATTTGAAAATATCTGATACATAAGTGTATATTTCAGTGTCAGCATTCAAAAATGTTTTATATCTCTCACAAAGGGAACGTTTTATTATAACAATGGATGAGAGAGACTTTTGGCCAATCTTGGAAAAGAAATTGCCTTAGTGGAAGAAAGTCATGCACCACTGAATTTCTACCATTGGGTTTTATTAAGATGTTATGCCCCTCATTCTCATCAGTAAAGAGTTGAATTCCCTTTAGGTTTGTGTCAGGCCATTAGGCAAAATAAGAGCTTATGGACTTGCTGCTAGGCTCAGTGGTGTTGTGGACAGAGGTTAGGCAAAATGAGTTTTAGTTCCATTTCAGTGACTGTGTCTGGGCAAATCATTCTTCCTCCTTGGGCTCAAATGTTACCCTTTCCGAGGCATGAACACCTCTGAGAACCTGATTAGTGTTATAGGTTGCTGCTGAGAACTGCATACATATATGTTTTCCTCCTGCCCCCAACCAACATGCACACCAAGTTCAGAATCTCTGGATGAGGTGATAGCCGGATCCCTTCATATTCTATTAGAACCTGTGCTTTAAAAGCTTTCTTTACAAAGTAAATCATAGTCATGAAGCCATGAAAAATATGAGAGGATGGTCTTAAATTTACAAGTAAACAATACCCCCTTACTGATTACATTTTTAATGATGAGTTTTTCAACATTTTGTGTGTGTGTACATGTGCATATGCAACATTTGACAGAAAATAACCAATATAAAATACTTAGAAGCCACTCACTAAAACCATCACCAATCTCTCATTCTGGGTAATTTTGGTAGTTAGTTTTCACTAATAAAAAAGGTAAATAAATGACTTAAGTCTATTGTGAGATTCCTTCCTATGGTGTGTGATGTTTTTTAAAAAACAATTTTATTGAGGCACAACTTACATACCATATATTCGCCAATTTTAAATGTACAATTCGGTGATATATTTTTACTACCTTTAAAGAGTGGTGCAACCACCCTCAGCTCCAGGTTTACATTTTCATCTTTGTCTCAAAAAACCCCATATTTATCAGTAATTTATAATTCCCTATATCCCCAGGTCTAGGCAACCACTAATCTGCTTTAAAAAAATACTTTTTTACTGGACTGGGAGGCTTCTGGTCAAGATGGCAGTGTAGTCAGACATGGCTCACTTCTTTGCACAACCAAATCAAAATTACAACTAAAATATAGAAGAACCGTCACTCAGAACCATAAGAAATGGAACTGGATGGAAGTCTGACAAGACACCTACTACATTAGGCCATACTACCAAGACATGGAGTCAAAGCAGCTCTACTTAATACATAGAAACAAACACAAGGAGGCTACCAAAACAAGGAGACAAAGAAACATGGTCCAAATGAAAGAACAGATCAAAACTCCAGAAATGGCGCTAAATGAAATGGAGATAAGCACTCTCTCAGATGCAGAGTTCAAAACACTGGTTATAACTATGCTCAAGGAACTCAGTGAGGACCTCAGCAGCATAAAAAAGAAACAAAGGATTCACTAATTTAAATAAAGAATAACTTACAAGGAAATGGCAGTAGAGTAGAAGAAGCTGAGAATCAAATCCATGATTTGGAACATAAGGAAGAAAAAAACAACAAATCAGATCAAGAAGAAGAAAAAAGAATTAAAAAAAAATGAGAGTAGTATAAGTAGACCCTTGGACAACTTCAAGAGGTCCAACACTCGTATCATAGGAGTGCCAAAAGGAGAAGAGAAAGAGCAAGAAATGGGAAATCTATTTGAAAAAATAATGAAAGAAAACTTCCCTAATTTGGTGAAGGAAATAGACATGCAAGTCCAGGAAGCACAGAGAGTCCCAGTTAAGTGGGACCCAAAGAGGACCACACCAAGACAGTCCCATAATTAGAATGCCAAGGGTTAAAGATAAAGAGGGAATCTTACCAGCAACAAGAGAAAAGCTGAGAGTTACCTACAAAGGAGTTCCCATAAGACTATCAGTGATTTCTCAAAAGAAATTTTGCAAGGAAGAAGAGGCTGGCAAGAAGTATTCAAAGTGATGAGAAGCAAGCACCTACAACCATGCAGTGTAGTTATTAGACATATATACAATTTACAAAGTGATCACCCCCATAAACCTGGTGCCCATGTGACACCATATATAGTTATTACAATATTATTGACAAATCTCTGTTTGACTCCACGAATTTTCCTATTCAGGACATTTCACATAAATGAAAGCATATAGTATGTGCTCTTTTGTGTCTGGCTTCCTTCATGTAGAATAAGGTTTTCAAGTTTCATCTACATTGCAGCATGTATCAATACTTTGTTGCAAAGACTGTCTTTATAGTATTGAAAGAGAAATCATCAATAACTGCTGAGAAGCCTTCTCTCTTAGCTCTTCATCTGTAGAGGTTTCTCACTGAAAATCCTTTATTTATTTATTTATTTATTTATCCTCACCCGAGCATATGTTTATTGATTTTTGAAAGAGAGAAAGAGAGAGAGAGAGAGAGAGGGCGCGAGAGAGAAACATCAATGTGAGAAATATTGATTGCTTGCCTCTTGGACATGCCCTGACCAGGAATCAAATCCACAACCTTTTGGTGCACAAGGCAGTGTTCCAACCAACTGAGCCACCATGCCAAGGCCTTACTGAAACTGTTTTTTAAGATAATTGGATTATGGATGACATTAAGAGGAGGCAATATCAAGAGAGCTATATGTACAGAAAAATTTATCAGGTCCTTTGTGGAACTATGGAAATCCAGAAGTTCAACAAAGAAGTATCAGCACACGAAATTTACATGATGAGGCTAAAGCTGTGCTTACAGAAAATTTACAGTTTGTTTATCTTTTACAAGTTTATTGAAGGATATAATAAGCATACATACACACTTGGAAGAGATGCACAAGGCAAGGTATGAGGAAAGTATGTGAAGCTTCCTTGCCCTCTCTCCCCAAATCTCCATGTGCATTACTTTTGAAATCACTAATATTTGTCAGTATTATGGGCTTGTGCATTTGTTGACAAGGGGATTAAAATTTATGACAAAGACCTTAACTAAAACAGGAATCAGGAGAGTTTCACTCAATGTGGTTGCAAAAGCCCAACAGGAAAAATTCTATGGTTATAGCAGAACTCTATGATTATAACAGTCCTCCCCTACCTTTTTCATTCTCTCTGTAAAAGAGTTTCCTCTTCCCTGTCTTGGGGACTTGCATCTGTCCTGCCATGACTGTACATGGTGAATTGCAAGCCTTCCTTTTTCCTGAATAAATCCAATTTGCTGAAGAAATGCTTGGCTGACTTCTTGTATGTGGTTATTATATTTTGGGGTTTTCTGGGATCTAGAAAACACTCCCAATAGCTCCAAGGATAGTAAGCAAACAGGTGTGGCATGAGCAGAGCCATTTGAGCTCACTGTTTTTCTCCCGCACTCAGGAGTTTGAAGGGTAAATTTTCTCCTGGACTGAGCTTCCACTCTTTTTGCATTTTGAAGCTCTCTGGGCATTATTTGGGATCCCTTTAGAGGTTTTGTTTTTCTTTTCTCTTTTCTTTCCTTTTCTTTCTTTTTTTCTTTTCTTTTCTCTTTCTGTTAAAAGGCCTGTCTGCTTTTTTTGTCACTTTGGCCTGACTTTCTAGGAGTTTTGGCTGTTTATTGGGACTGTGCTAGCTGCCAACTCAGTTCATTTAGAACTAAGTCATTTGTGTACCCATTTTCTGATTCAGTCTGGAACTGGACAGTCCCATTGAAACTGTGTTGTTTGGTTTTTGGCTAGGATCTTTCTGGAACTGGATGTTCTACTAGAATTATGCTGTTTCAGTTGTCAGTCCCACCCCTTTGGAATCAGGCTGTTCTAGTGGAACTGGCTGGTTTCAAGCCTGCAGGTTACTTAAGCTATTTAAGCTACCTGAGCTTCTTAAGTTATTTTAAGCTGTTTGAGTTGTTTAGGCTATCTAGGCCCTTGCTCTACAGAAAAACCTGTGAAAAATGAGATTTCAGTTATCTAAATATTTTCAGGGCATCCTCTGACAGGGTCCCCAGATGAATTTATGTTTAAAAACTGTGGTCCCTGCTAACATACATTTTTAACTAAATGGACTGACCTGACCAAAAGTAATTTAGAATACCAATGGTCATTATGGGGAACATTTGAGATCCCCATGCTTACTTTTTTTAAAAACCAAATTGGACACTCATAGCTCTAAAATTGGTAAAACTGAATGGAGCACCTATTTTGAGGTTTCCAAATGGTACCAGGAATCTGAAGTTGACTCTGCAAAATAAAATTTTAGAATTAACAGGCTAATAAATTTTAAAGGAAGAGAATATGACTTTTGAAGCCTCATGTTTCTTGCCTCCAGAACTTTCTTGCACTTCCCAGTGGACTCCTTTGTCTTAATCTCCACCTCTATATCATCTTGCCCTCTACTTCCATTGATGTGCAAGATAAACATTGACAGATTGCTTCTCTCATACCCCCACACTGGGGACCAGGTCCACAATCCAGACATGTGTTTTGACTGGGAATCGAACCAGCAACCTTTCAGTTTACAGGCTTGTGCTCAATCCATTGAGCCACAGCAGCCAGGGCAGTTTTAAAGTTAAGACTTCTGAGGATCCTAGTAAACCCCAAGTTTCATATATTACCTGAATCAATGCTGAATGGTGAGCCATAGATAAAGAATTTCTGTAAGCTTCTCACAACTAACTAACGCTACTAGATTACTTCCTGAACCCTCATGATGATGATCTGCAGGAAACTCCTCTAGGTAACACTTCTCATGGTTCACAGAAGATTATGTTTAAAGAGTGAAAATAATACAGTAAGTATTGTTCTAGTTATGTTATTGTAACAATTTTTGAAGTTGTTGAAGCAGCATTTTTACCTTTGGCTACTTCAGTCCAACAGGCTAAAGTAGTATATGCTCTCACTTGGGCTTGTATCTTAGCCAAGGACAAAACTTCCAACATGTATACCAACAATAGATATGCTTTTGGAGTAGCTCATGATTTTGTAATGTTATGGAAGCAACATGACTAGTGAAAATAAAGTTGAAAATGGTATGCATATTTAGGGATTATTACATGCTATACTTTTACCTGCTCCTCTAATGATTATTAAGATCCCAAGGCATTCTAAAGTTGACTTTCTGGAAGTTAAGGGAAATCGCCTTGCTGACACTTCAGCAAGGAATGCTGCCCTCAAGGAACTAACAGGAGTCAAACCTCTGTCATGGTCAAAAAATGATATTTCCCCAGCTGATAACTTAGAAAAACTGACCAAAGAAGCCCATCAGCTGGCTTCAGAAAAGGAAAAACAAGATTGGAAATGCAACAATTATTGGTTATGTTATGGAAGCAACATGGCCTCTTTACTGGTTTGATAGATTATTGGTTTGATAAAAAGAGAAAGCTCTAGTTTGAACCAAATAACAACCCAGCTCTACCAGAGACTCTAAAATTCTACCTCTGAACTACTGTACATGCATTAAACCATTGGTCCACTGACAAAATGATAGCATTTATAAATCAATATTGGTGAGGAAATATTAATAAGGCCATGAGAGAAGCCTACGTCACTTGTCCCACCTATCCAAAGTTTAATTCAGACTGTTCACACTGCCCTTGGATATTTTATTTTATTTTTTAAACTATACATGTACTGATTTTAGAGAGAGAAGAAGGGAGAGAGACAGAGAAACATCAATGTGAGAGAGAAACATCGATTAGTTGCCATAGCTGAATGCACTCCAACTGGGGATTAAACCTGCAACCTAGGCACGTTCCCTGACCAAGAATCAAACCCACACCTTTCGGTGCACAGGACAATGCTCCAACCAACTGTGCCACACTGTCCCAGGCAATCACTGGACATTTTAAATTGCTTAACAGACCATTTGAGGTTTGGCAAATGGATTCCATATAGCCTCTCACATCTCATGGATATAAATATTTTAATCATGACCTGTGTGTTTTCTCACTGGATTGAAGTTATCTTTTGTAGACAAGCTACAGTCTCTTACGCAGCTAAAATCCTATTAGAAAAGTTTATGTCTATCTGGGAACCCTGTTCAAACTCCATAATGATCAAGAAACCCATTTCACTGGTCAAGTGCTTCAACAAGTTTGTGCTATTTGGCTGGTCTTACAACATTTTCACTTATTTACCACCCTCAATTCTCAGGTTTAGTCAAACATACCAACAGCATTATTAAGATTCAGTTGGCAAAACTTGTAGAGACTGTTCAAATACCTTAGCCAAAAATGTTGCCATTGGCCCTTTTAAGTCTGAGATCTACCCTTTTGGAGATCATAAAATCTCACCTTTTGAGATAATTACAGGATGACCCATGCATTTGTTTCTTACTTATTTTGATTCTCAGTTGCTAAAGAGAAACATACTTCAGTATCATAAAGGCTTCATTGCTTATATTGAGAATAACCATGCTTTGATAGAATAATCTTTTCACAGTACACCAAGTAGTTGAAAACCCCAAACGCCACCCTCTGCAACCTAGAGATTTTGTTTACTGGAAAATATACCTCCAAAAACAATCTCTCCAGCCTTGCTGGAAGGGCCTCTATCATCTCTGGACCTGATGCTTGTCCAACCTGTACACAAGCAGTTTTTAGGCTTTGCCTCCAGTGTGGGACACAACACCCAAAAAGGGTCCTTCCTGGCATCAAGGAATGAAAGTTTATTGAAATTAGAAGACCTGAATGTTGATAAGTGATTCTTTCAGAGAAGGACCTTGATCAAAAGGGAAAAATGTCAAAACTTATGAATAAAATCTTAACCAAGATAGGAATCAGGAGGGCCTGTAGGGAGAGCTTTCCATAGTCTATGATGGTTGTGAAAGCCCTACAAGAACTCTGTGGTTATAACAAAACACCGTGGTTATATTATAACTTGATGGTTGTAACAACCACTCCCCTAACTTCCCCTTTCTCTTTACAAAAGAGTTTCCTCTTCTGTGTTTATTTCTCATCTTCCGTGTCTTGCCATGTCTGCATACTCCAGATTGCAATCCTTTTCTTTTTCCTGAATAATTTTTTTTTCTGGAGTATCTTGCTGACTTTTTGTTAAATGTGGACTTTAGCTCACATATATACTCCTCTTCCTTACCCCACATCTTCCAAATATATCTCTTTTTTTGTTTAAATCTATTTTTATACTTTCACTACTCTGTTTACACAAATATCATTCACTGCTGAGCCAATTAGCAAACTAAGACATTTACTTTTTCAACTTTTTCCTTTCCCTGGAGTTACTAATTGACTTTTATGTTTTTTTATATTTTGTTTGTGTTACATTTGATGAAATTTGCCAGCATAGTTCAAGAATTCTGTTGAGAGATTTGTAGTAATTTCCCATAACTTGTCAGATGACATAGTTCATCTTTGAACTCAACTAGAATGCATATTCTAAGAAGTCACAAACTTTGTTTTATTCATAACTGCATCCTCAGTGCCTAAAACAGGCCCTAAAATAAAAGTTTTCCATAGATATTTGTTAAATTGAAAATAAAAAGGATTTCTTTTCTATTTTATTCCTGGAAGCACCCCTTTTGAAACACTTCAACCCCCTACTTCAATCTGGACTGACTACTTGCTTCATAGCTGATATCTTGGCATTTACCTCACTTCCTTATCCATTGGAATTTCTGGTTTTTGGATCCCAATTTTCTATTTTCTTGGTTTGCACCCTCATTTTTGTAAAACACATCCTCCAGAAGCTTCTTTTTAATTTTTATTAAATTTATTGAGATGACAATGGTTAATAAAATTATATAGGTTTAAAGTGTACAATTCTATGATATATCATCTGTATATTGCATTGTGTGTTCATCACCAAAAGTCAAATCTCCTTCCATCACCATATATTTGACCCCTGTTACTCTTTTCTACCTGCCCTCAACTACCTTTCTTTCCAGTAACCACCATTCTATTCTTTGCGTTTATGAGGATTTGTTTGTTTGTTTGATGCTTTCATTATTATATTCTACATACAAAGCCTGTCTGGAAAATCCCAGCCATTATTAATGTAATGAGAACAGTTTGTGTGATATTGATGTAACCTGGCAGCCAAGGAGAGTGGACTGGAATGCTCATGTGTGAACAGTAATGACTTCACTGTACTAGTCAGTGGGGGTGGCAGATTCTGTTGAGTGAGCATGTGTACTGTGTGTCCATCACATTCAAAATGACTAAGCGAGTAGAGCAATGCATCTGCATCAAATTTTGTGTTAAGCTTGAACATCCTTCCTTGGAAACTATTTGGATGATTCAGAGGGTCATAGCTATGGGCAACTAGTGAATGACAGCTTCATCACGACTACGTTACTTTCATGCATCACATCTTGTGCAGTTGTTTGGAGAAACACCATATCACCAGGTGGCTCAGCCTCCCTACAGCCTAGATGTGATGCCCTGCAACTTCTGCCTTTTACCAAAACTAAAATCACCTTTGAAAGGGAAGGGATTTCAGACTCTTGATTAGATTTAGGAAAAAAACAACAGGGCAGCTGATGGCAATTGGGAGAACTGTGTGAGATCCCAGGGTGCCTACTTTGAAGGGGACTAAGGTGTTTTTGTCCTATGTACAATGTTTCTTGTATCTTGTAGCTTCTTCAATAAATGTCTCTATTTTTCATATTACATGACTGTATACTTCCTGGACAAACCACATATGAGTGGAGTCTTATGGTTCTTGACTTTTTTTTGTTTGACTTATTTCATTTAGCATGATATTCTCAAGACCCATACATGTCACAAATATGACAACAGAATCTTCTTGAGTTTGAAAGTTTTTATGGAAGATAAATATTGCACTTCCAAATCTGAACCTGTCTTTATAATTTGGTCACATATGAAATTCTAATTTGAGAATTATCTTCACTCAGAATTTTGAATGCATTATTCTTCCAGTATTAATTACCATTCTCCCACTTATGTTTGGATTTTCTCATCTCTAATGAGCTAACTATCATTTCTCCACCTACTTTTCACCTCTAAATGCTGTGGTTTGAGGATGCAGATATATTCTAGTGTTTCATTATGTATTTCTATGTGACAAACTGCCACAAAATTTAGTGGCTTTGAATAATAACCATGTTATTTTTTTCTCAAGGTTCTGTGCATTGACTGGTTTCTTTCCCATGAAATGTCATTTGAGACCATAGTCACCTGGGTGCTTGAATGAGCTAGAATATCCAATATCATGCACTCACATGGCCGGCAATCAATGCTGACTATTGACTATGAGCTCAGTTAGAACTTCAACCAGAGTCCAATTGATTCTCCTCCATGTGAAATTTCCATTTGGTTTGAACTCTGATTGGATGGCACGTAGTTCCCAAAAGGAAGGAAATGGATGCTGCCAGTCTTCTTGAAGCTTGTGTTCAGCAGTCTCAAAATGTAACCTTGCTTTATTTTAATGGTCAAAGCCAGTTATAATTCTAGTCAAGATCCAAAGAGAGGCTAAAATAAGCCCCATCTGTTTATGTGAAGAATAGCAGGAACACAGGGAGAGGAGAGGAATTGTTAGGGATCATCTTTGGAGACCAGCTCCCATATCTAGTGTAATCAAAGATAGAGTTTATATTGTTGCTTTCTGTTCTTAATGGGTTTTTTTGTGGTTTTTAAAGGGGACAAGGGGGCAGGAATATTTTTGCCATCATGTAATCAGAAATACATACAAATCTAAAAAAACTATTTGCTTATTAGATATCAAGAGATTATACTTATGAATTTTAAAAATATTATTATTGCTAGACTTGATTTCTCAGGCTGCTACAGCAGACTGTTTCTCAACTTTAATTAACTATGGCTTCACAGAGCTGGACAATGAATTAATTAAAAGGTGGCAGGGAGTGGGAGAAGTTAACATCCATCCATCTATTTATTTATTCTTTATTTATTTGTAAAGGAGCATTAAAATAGGACTCTTTATATCTCAGTTTTAGCCCAGGCCCCAAAAGGCTGAGAACTACATCCTTAATTCTAAAGTGGGACACCTTTAGGTAGGTCTTGCAATGGGAATTTCTAGAAAATGATTTTGTAATCCATAGCCCATTAGCAACCTCAAAGGCATTGAAAGAGTTGAAGTTAAGGAAATAGGGAAATAATTCATTTGTAGAGAATTATTGGATTGCTGTGGCATGCTCTGTTACTTCTCTACCTTGCCTCAATTAGGTTGGAGAAAGGGTACTCCCCTACACCTTATACCAAATGAAAGGGACTTACAAAAGACAATACTAAGAGTTGATATGTGCTCTTTGAAATTTAGGAGACACAGGACATAGATACCTGACTCTTGTGTGAGAAATCTGGAGTCTATGTTTATAGACTTGAGGAAGAAGAGAAGAGGAAGGCGGAGGGAGAGCAAGAATAAGAGTAAAACCAACAGAGGGAGAAAGGGAGGTTCATTGTTTTGCTATTGTTAATGATTGGGCTTTGTGCTATTGGTCAAATGGATCTCTAGGAAAAAGTCATCTTGGAATATTCTTTTAAGAAGGACTGTACAAGAGGCTCTCTTGCAACAGGAGGTGGGGCTCAGAATTCCAATGCTTAAATTTAGAGTCATAAGAGGCCAGCCAGCAGGATAGACATATAGAGCAACTGAATAGAATTAACAATCTAGAAGTCTATGGTAAACTAGTTGGCTACAAAGATGCTAAGACCAGTATAGGGAAAAGAAAGTCTCTTCAACAGGCGGTGATGGGACAACTACATAGCCATATGCAAAAGAATGAAGTTGGGCTCTTGACACCATATACAAAAATGAACTCAAATAAATCAAAGGCATAAATGTAAGAGCTAAGACTATAAAATCCTTAGAAGAAAACAGGGGTAAATATTCATGACCTTATATTCTAGTAATGTAAATAATAACAGCTGCCATTTCTTGAGCTATTGCCTTGGATAATTTCATTTGCAGTATCTCAATGAATCCTTGTAACTACCTGGACAGGTAGGGAGTATTATTGCTTACATTTTACAGACTGAGATTTAGAAAAGTTAAGTTACTTGCCCAAGATCATACTGCTCGTAAGTGGTAGGGCCAGGAGTCAAATGCTTATCTACTAGACTCAATAACCGAAACACTTAATTAAGCACAATACTACACAGCTATCTTGAAGTCTGCAATTGGTACCTGATTTTCTTGCTTGGGAAACTCAGGATGGACCCCTGAGGCTATTATTGCTGAATGCTAGTGGATGAGCCACTACATTCATTGCAATTCATCCCATGCCTTGCTCTCTCTTTTCCTACCTCTGTACCAGCAGCAGCTGGCTTTCTGTTTATGCAGGAATGAAACAGCAAGGTTAACCCTTTCCTTCTGTTAAGGGATCTTATGGGAGGGTATGAGGCAAGGGCTGCTCCTGCAGAGGCCTGGCAATGTTTTTACTCTTCATTAAAAGTTTATGTGCATTATACACTTCATTATATGCAATTGGGGTTCTTATATGGCACTCCAGTGTATAAATGACTCCCTAGACACATTTGTGAGTTTCTATTGTTGTAATATAAAGGCTGGCCAAATCGCAAGGCAGATATGTTTTAAACTATTCAATTATTCCCGGTATAACAACCAAATCCAGGGGAGGTTTTGCTTTACAGCTTCCACAGGATTGCTTGCTAAACAGCATCAGTATTTCTATTGGTCAAAACTAATTATGAATCTGAGTAATCAGGAAGATGGGAAATACCATGAGTAGAATATTACTCCCATTTTCAATTTATTGTGAATTTACTTATACTGTTGTAGTGTGGGCTAGTTTATACAACATAACTGTAGATTCTATAGATGCTAATATTTTTATATGCAGAAGATGATGAGACCATGGGTATTATGTACCTTAAGGGCTGGTAAAGAGATGTTTTTATTTATTCATTCACTAATTCATTCAATTTTTCAACTGTTATTTACTGAGAATTTACTGTGTACTCTGTACAGTGCTAGGCATTAGCTGCGTAGAGGTGAATATAAGATATGGTGCTTGTCTTCAAACACCATAGGTTTGTCACCCTATAGTTGGGCAACAGGTGAATGTACATTTTCTGTATAGTGTAATAACTACTATGAAAGAGTATGTCCAGAGTATTATGGGAAAACAGAGAGTGGTACATGAGGAAAAAATAGCTGATGAACAGCAATTTATTAAATTTCTGTTCTTAGCAGAAAGGTATTTGGCTTCAGAGAAGTGTAGCTGCTGGTGTGGAGATGGCCCCCAGGGCAACCTGAGAAGCCACATATTAAAGATGGTAGAGTTGCTGTCAGCCTGATATCCTTCATGGAAGAGGGCTGCTCTGCCTAATAGTTCAGGTGCCTGGTACCATTAACAAGAAATGAAAGTTCTGTGGTGTTTGAATGATTAGACATTTCAGAGTTTATTTGTTACAGCAGTTAGCCCTTCCTCACAAATATAGTTACAATGTCATGTCACTTTTCACAATATCTTGATTCTGGTGTGTTCCTCTCCACAGCTCTGCCACCATTAAGATTCTCATTGCATCCCTTCTGAACTACGCAACAATCTTCTAACTGCTTTCTCGCCTTTATCTTTAGCTCTTTTTGCTAAGTGGAAGACTAATGCATTTTATAGAACATGTTCTGGAGAAACAATACTTTAGGTCAGAGTATTGGCATGAAGGAATATTAAGCATTGAAAAAGGATTGTAACAATGGTGGAGGGGAACTGTTTCAGTTGTAGGCACCCACACCATGTGCTCATACCATGCAGGCAGACCTCTCTTCTGCCTCTGCTGACAGCAAGTCATAATATGTCCATGAGCTAGAACCCAGCCAGAATTGCTTAGTTTTGCTCTAATTTAGGGACACAGATGCATGTCTTATAACATTTGCTGTTGGACACTAGAGAAGCAGGTCTGACAGTATGGATGGCTTGGGCAAATCTATTCCAATTACTAGAAGGAGACAAGGCACATGGGCTGCTGATTTGGTGGGAGGGTGAGGATAAGTGGTATTTTCATCCCAGTTCAAGCTTTTGGGACCTTAGGCAAGTTACTTGACCTCTCTCTGATTTCAGGGGTTTTTTTTTTCCAGTTGTAATGTGGGTATAAAAAACAAAATAAATTTTAAAAACTAAATTAAAAATAAAAATTTCAGAGTCACAAGGATTAAATGAGGTGATGTGTATAAAGCAACTGGAATAGTGGCTGGCATGTAGTAAAGTCTCCAATGCTTTTACCATTATTATTTATATGTCATGTAGAAAGAATAGCTTTGTTATCATTATGATTATTTTTCTGATTAAATATCAATTATTTGCATATTGAATAAAAGCTTCTACTAATGTTTAAGAAAAATAAAGTTACCAAGTAGCCAAGAACTTCCATTCATGGTACAAATTCTTCCTGGTCTGGAGATCTAACTTGTCCTGTTGCTGAAATATATTTAAATCTGTTTCCCAATGACTTTTAGTTATTGCAAGTTCTTTAGTTATTGCAGATGCAAGCAGAAATGGGGAACACTTCAGGAAATGCTCTTTAATGTCAATGTTAGCTAAGGCTGTGGCCAAGAGGAATGTTGAAGTTTCTCGAGATATTTCAGGGCCAGTAGAAAACAGTGTATTTTGAATCAGATTTTCTCAGGACTACTTCTCCCCCTGTTATTTCTTGTCTATGTCCTCTGAAGTAACTTCATCACCTGCTCTTTCTACTAGAAGTGAACCAAAGGGCAGGATGGACAACATCACAGAGCATAAGTTTCACCCCCCTCTGGATCTGGTTAAGGATGATGGAAAATAGCCACTGATTCATTTTTAAGTTGCCCACTTATTGTAAAGTGAGGGTCAATAGGTGCTGAGGCAAGTTTAGGTAAAGGCAGGTAACCACCAAATCTTCAAACCACAAGTATAATGAGCTCCAAAGAAAGAGTCCAAGAACCCAACTAGTACTCTGCAATACAAAGCCTTAGAACAGAAGTCAGCAAACTTTTCCTGTAAAGAGTTAGATAAGTAAATATTCAAGTTTTGTGGGCCATACAATCTCTGTCACGACTACTTAGTTTTACGTTTGTACTGGGAAAACAGCCATAGGCTAGACATAAACAAATAGGCATGGTTGTGTTCTAATAAAATTTTATTTACAAAAGCAAGCAACAGGAAGAAGGGCTATACAGTAAGTTATTGACTGCCAGTTCAGAGACTGATAGAAGTGCAGGCTAGGACAAGGAAATGAGCCAAGGACCAAACATACTGCTCCTTTTCATCCCAAACATGATAGGTAAGGAGCACTAGCATGATCTTCCATTGAAATCTGTAGGTAAATGAAGGGGTAGTAGGAACACAGTCTGTGGGTCTCTATTCCTTAGAAACTCTAAAGGGATGGGGGCAGGGTGTAAAGAGGTACATTCTGGCTAATCAATGATGATTTATACTTTGATATGTCATCAGAAGTGTTCAACTCAAGGTGAGGTAATGGAGATACCATGATCTGTTTTCCTTGTCATGTCATCAAAAGGAACAGTTTTTGACAAGAAAACCATGTATCTCCTCCTAGTGATTAGCGCATTACCCAGAAATCTCCAACTTGTTGCAGTTCTTTGTAAAATTCCAAATGTGTCAATAACAATTTGCTAATATGGCAGTTTTTATTTGTGTGTGTGTGAGTGTTTAAGAAAGCACTTTGATAAATTCCTGTCTTTATTACCTTGGAACAAAAGTAATAGATTTGTCAAAAGGAAGGGAGTAGTGGGCAGCTCTTTGGTAAGTTTGGCTTGGACATCATCTTCACTGGTGTGCATACATTTGCACAAAGAAGAGTGTGATCCAAGGAAAATCTGCCACACCAAGAGTGGGCATGACTGAAAGGGCATTTGGTGTCTCACATATTTAGAAAAAATTCAAAGTACAAACATTGCCCATAGTTGCAGTAAGGAGAGGGGTCAGCATAGTTTAACGTAATATCCTGAGTAATATCTACTTTCTAGAGAGGGAAAAAACAGGACATATTTAGCATAGGCAGACATTTATTTAATTAGTCCTGATGTAAAGTTTTCTTGTCTTTTGCAGCTACACAGCTTTAAGAGAGTGCCTGGAACCTGAACGCCGGTTCCTACTGGGACTAATTCCATCCAGACAACTCCAAGTATGTTCATTAGGCACTGATTAGGTTTCACACAGGTGGGGAAGGTTAGGGGCACAGATAGAGAGGTGGTGCTGATTGTGTTAAGCATAAAACACCATCTGTTTCCCAAGTACGAAAAGGAACTACATCCATACTTCATGAAGGATACCAGGCCCTGCTGAAGCTGCTACATCCTTATTCACTTTCTTTCATTCTCTGGCTACATTTATAGGTCTCAAAACAAGTTGGTGAAAATTAAGAAAAGATAAAATAATATATCTAAAGGTGGTTGAAAAAGCTATTATTTTTCTAACCATCACATTTAGACTTGCCGATCTGAATGAATGGGAGATTTCCCCCCCTAATGCAAGCATTATGCTTGTCACAAAAATAGAATACTACAATACATTGATTCCTTTTCAATGTAAGGACTTTTTTCCTCCAAGGTAAGCAGTCTTTCCAGTTAGCCAGCTCTTCAAGGCACTTTAATATGATTTTGTTTGGGACTAAAGAATGCAAATGAGCTGACATGCAGATTCCCCTTTTATAACAAAATAAACAGCTTGGAGGTGCCTGGGGGAGGAGGGATAGCTTGTTGATGGAGTGAGCTGATTGGCACTTGAGTTCACCTGATAAGGGGTCCAACCACTTTGTTGCTTGCCTACACAGAAACAGAGATTCACAATGCTGTCCTCATTCCAGCTAGCCTCCCAGAGCAGACCACCCCACCACCTGGCCTTTCCTCATTCACCATCCCTAAAACTTTCCTGCCCAGCTGGTGGTGGTGGGGATAGTGTTGTACAAAGCTTCCCTCACTTCTACTCTTCTATTCATGACCTCACTAGTAGAGTCCCATCTTTATTACAGTTAGATCTCAGCAAAGCCAGCTGGAAACAGATCAGATTGACTCCAGTCCCTAACCCAGGCAAAAAAGTAGAGCAGGCAGACTTGCCCTGAGACCATGGCCAGCAACCCATTCTGGTGCTCCTCTGATAAGCTTCAGCTCTTTGCATTAAGTATTGGCTATGCAGCCTGGGGCTGGATGGAGGAGGATAGCCTTGCTGATGTCTGCCCTCTTTGGACTCTCTGGGGAAACTTTGTTGTACTTCTTGGAGAGCCAGTCCCCAGCATGCTGTAAGGGGTACTGTGGTCGGGAAAGGGTCACTCAATGCCACTGTCAAATACAAAAGACCCAGAGACCCCTTAACTCCAGAGGTTGATGGATAACTAACCTCCCAGCCTCCTTCCTGCAGCACAGTGGTCATGGGTGCTTTTTGATAGTGATCACTCTATATCTATACAGTGCATGGCCTCAGTAGGAATGTTTCCCAAATTGGAAATCAGTTTCACAATAAGGCCACTCTACAGATCACTCTTTGCCAATGCTTACTGATGTTACTCAATCTGGCACTGAAACCTCTCCACCGTCCAACACTCCAAATCCCACCCCTGTACCTCCTACCTGATCTCTGAGGATCCAGATTTAGTGTCTGGCAGTCCTCCAGCCCAACTGAATATACCCCACCCATACATTTGCATGCAAGACATTTATTCTAACTGAAATGCCTACTTTTTTCCTTCCTTCCATTGTATCCCAAACTATTCTTCAAAAGGCATTTAAGCCTACCCCAAGTCTGTTAGCCCATTTGGACCTGTTCCTTGACCCATTCCTCCTCTGAACACCTCTAGCACTTACTGTCTGTTCACCTTTGGGGCAATTAATCATATGCCTGCTAGGATTTTTAATGTGTGTCTCTCATGATTTTCTTTCTTCTACCAATATAGTTAGCTCTCTGAAGGCAGAGGCTTTTTTATTATATTCCTTCATTTCTGCTTTAGAACTTAGCATAATGCTAGGAAAATAGTAGGGGTCCAGTAAATAGCAATTCATTTGGCTACTTGTATTCAATAGATTGAAAACACTTGATAGTATGGATTAATGTTTGTTTTTCTCATATTGAGCCTTTGTGTACTCTAAATGGGGGAAAGAAAGTAAGGCTTGTGCATGTGCAGTATATAGCTTACATACATATATCTATCTCATTTATCCCTTTCAATGATTTTGTGAGGGTTGTTATTTCCCATTGTATAGACAAGGAGAACTGAGACTCAGAGAGTGAAATGACTTACCTAGGCTACACAGCTAGGAAGTTTGCAGTATTGTATTTGAAATGCAGATTTTTCTCATGCCAAAGACAAAGTATTAGCAATTATATTGTGTCCCTGACACTTGAGTGTCAGGGCCCAGGTAGGAGGCAGGGACAAGAGTGGAGATTGCTATTTAGAAATAATACATTTTAATTTTTAATTATTCAGTCAAACGTGATTTAATAAGCATTTGATATTTAGTAATGCATGTGATACATACTATATTGGAAGCTAAGAACAAGCTAAAGTCCTTGACTTCTGAGAGCTCTTAATCTCACAGAGGAAAAAATACCTGTTGAACCAAATTCTGATAAAAAGCTGGCTCTGACACAGGTTAATGAGGAAAGGACAAAGGACTTGACTTTGAAATTGTTGGAGAAGTCATCTTGGAAGAGGTATAATTTTAGTTGGGCTTTAGTCAAAGGGTCAATTTTTATAAGTAAACAGAGAAAGAGCCTTCCAGACTAGGGGAAAAGTGGAGCAGAGACTGAGGTTAGGAGGGTCCTGATATCTGTATGGATAATTTGCCCTGGAGCCCAGGACCATGACTGAGTAGTATTGTGATCATAAAATCCTGGTTAGAAAGATGCTATCTCTTCTTGTACTTGCCAAGGGCACAGTCCATCTATAAATGAGTACAATTCTTCATCTCAGTGTTGACTGTAATGGAAGTCTTCAACTCAGTTGGTGAAAATCCCATCACAGTGGCCTGTATAACTCTTCCCTTCAGCTCAATGAATTGTCACAGGCTGATGATTTCGAAGAAGCACTGTATGACCATTTTTTATTCTTCTTCATTACCATCTAGAATAGTCATAGCAAGGGAAATACCCAATTAAAAGTCATTCAACAACCCTGACTCTTGGGGTTCAGGGGGTTGGGAATCATCCCACAAGCCAAAAGGTCACCCAAAAGGTCACCATTTCAATTCCCAGTCAGGGCACATGCTTGCGTTGTGGGCCAGGTCCCCAGTTGGGGTGTATGCAAGAGGCAACCGATCAGTGTTTCTCTCACATATTATTTCTCTTCCTCTCTTTCTCCCTCCCTTGCCCCCTCTAAAAATAAATAAATAAAATCTTTTAAAAGTCATTCAACAGAGAAGATTAAAATTCTACAATCCATTTCCTTTAAAGTTGCTAGAAATGCTTATTTGGGGGAAAACAAGTGTGTACCCAGAAATTTCAAATCATCATGGTTCTAACCGTGAACAGGAGCCCTTGAGTAAAAGTTAATCTTATGAACTGAATGTTTGTATGTCCCGATAATTTGTATGTTGAAACCTAACCCCCAGTGTGGAGTGGGACCTCTGGAAGATGATTAGGTCATAAGGGTGAAATCCTCATGAACGACACCAGTGCCCTTAAAAAAGAAACCATTCTCCCCTCTCTGGAGAAACAATACTTTACTAGGTACTATAACTAGAGTTATACCCTGCCCTTCTCTCCATTTCTGCCATGTGAGGACACAGTGAGAAGACAGCTGTCTATGAACAAGGAGGCACGCCCTCACCAGACACTGAATTTGCTGGTGCCTTGATCTTGGACTTTCCAACCTCCCAAACTGTTGGAAATAAATGTTTGTTGTTTAAGCCATGCAGTCTATGCTATTTGTTATAATAGTTCAAACTGACTAAGGTAGTCAACATGAAGGAAAAAAGATCTGGCTTTTCTAGAATGGGAAATTCTGACTGTTTTCTTAACTGCCACTCTAGGGGCAATAGGGTGTCCTGTTAAAGAGCAAAGCTTTGGAATCAGACAGGCATATGTTTAAATCCCAGCTATGCAATTTAGTATCTGCATGATCTTGAACAAGTTACTTTACCTCTCTGAACCTCACTTTCTTCATCTGTAAAATTAAGACAATAAAAGCATGACCTTGCAAGAAGTTGCTGCAGGAAAACACAAGATGAGGGCATGATTCTCCCACTCCCATGCTGCCTAATTCCCCACCACCACCCCACCAACCATGTCCAAGGAAAAGTTCAAGGAGAGAGTGAAGACAGAAAACAACCACATCAACCTGAAAGTGGCCAGGCAGGATGGTTCTGTGGTCCAGTTCAAGATCAAGAGACACACACCACTGAGGAAGTTGATGAAGACCTTCTGTGATGAGCAGGGCTTGTCAATGACACAGTTTAGATTCAGATTTGATGGGCAGCCAATTAATGAAGCAGACACCCTGGCCCAGCTTGAGATGGAGGACGAAGACACCATCAATATTTTCCAGCAGCAGACAGGAAGCTCGTGGGTGACTGGTTGCCTCTTGGGATATGGTCTGTAGAGGGACTTACCCCATTTTGTCATAAACCTTGTATTTGCTTTTGAATAGTGAACCCAGTGACCATGCAAATCACAAAGGAGTCTCCAGGAACCAAGGACATCCACCCAAATTCCTTTCCTCTCTGACATACTGTGCGGGTAACTCAAAACTGTCTGCAGAGACAAATTTGGGCCAGCCACAGTGTCATGTTTGTTTAGGAAAATAACTTAAGGTTTGGGGTGTTTGCTTTTGCTTTCATTTTTTTCTTTCACCCTCCTGTGACATTTCCCCAAAGCTTGTGGTGTGAATGTCCCTTTTTAGTCTACACCAGGATCTTATCCTAGGTATTGTATAAGTCTTCCTGTGTATTCAATTATTTAGAGAGCTCACATCATCAAAGTGGGGATACTTCTGTTGGACAAGAATTGCAGGCATTGTGGGGATGGGAGACAAACTTTCACTTACTGTTTCTCATAGGTTTTTAAAATGCTAAATATTGCAAGTTTAACTTTTGTGAAAATATGGTAAAGTTGAGGGGAGAATACTGGAATGCTTTTTAAAATGTGAAAAGAAAAATAACTGAGTCCCTCAATAGCATGGCCCTGGATGCTTTGCTCCTCTAATGTCATTTTGGGCAGGGGTGGGCCCAGGGCACCTGATGGTGCATGAGCAAAGTGAGGTGCAGTAAAAATAGGCTTTTCCCATTTTCTTTTTCTTAATTTTTATTTACAGTTTGCATTCAATATTATTTTGTATTTGTTTCAGGTGTCCCTTTTTGTTAATACAGAGGAAAGTAATTCCCATGTTTTTCACTTGGTAGTAGTGCTATAGCCTCAGATTTCTTCTAGTATTTGCTTCTGATGAACAATTATGACCTCTATATAAAAAAGCACAATGAAATATTGATGAATTTGCAGTGACTTTTTGGGTAAAAGAACTACTTCAAAGTGTGGTTACAAATAGACCCTGTGAAAAGACTACTTCATGTTCTTCTCATGGGTTGTGCTCTGTTTCTTTCCAAATATTAGCTGTGATTTCATTTCTGTGAAACATTTTGGAACCTGTACCTATGAAACTTTCAGCTATCCTACTGCCCTTCTGTTTGGAACCCCTGCTTCCTGGTAGCCCTGTTCTGCCTTGCTCTGGCACCTGGACAGTGAGACCTCAACCATCTCTTGCTCGCCTAGAATCTTGCCTTTCCTTTGTGTTTTGCTGTTGGAGTGTGGATGTGGTATCTGCTAGCTCTGCTCTTTGTTCACATTTTGTACATTCTTTGTTGTCCTTTACTACTGCAATCAGCAAATATGGCTTGGTATTCTGAAAACAAAAGATAATAGGAATCTCCTTGCTAGGTTATTGTGAAGATTAGAGCAAATTATATACAGGGTCTGACAGAAGTAACACCTGCTTGAGTGTGGTAGGTAGGGTAATAATATGGGTGTAATAATTTATAGTTAGTTTGAACACTTCACCTAAAATGTCACATGGTGTGCTTGAGTGTGGTATTGTTATGTTACAGAATTACATGCTTATGATTTTGTAATTAAAAAGGGGTGTTATTTGTGCTGGACCCTGTGTATAGTACCTAGCTCCATGCATAATATACAGTAAACCCACAATATATAATACTGTTATTTTTTATTATATTTAGTCAATTTTTCTACCTGCAGCAGAATTACCCACCATTTGATTGTAATCCACACGAAGAGTAGGGACCATGCTTGCTTTGTCTAGCACCTAATACATTGCATTGCTATTGTAGATACTTAATAAATATTTGTTGGATGGATGAATGGATAGAAAGAACAGCATCTAGCAAAGTGACCGACGCCTAGTTGACACTTAATAATTATTTGTTATACTAACTTGCAACCAGCCCAATTAAGTAAAGAATGGGGAAATAGAAAAAACAGAAATTCCAAGAATACTTAAGGTTCATATCAGCTGTCTTTTTCTCAGTCTTTATGACTGAAGAGCTATGAGTTCCCCATCTCCACCTTTTAGTGACGTGTCTGTAGTCCTCTCCAAAATGTAAGTTGAACAAAGTATAAAAGCTAACTCCTCGGCTGACAGAATAAAAACTGACCAGCCACAAGGGATTTCTTTTTAAGGCAATTACTTGCTGCTAAGCTCTTAAAAGAAGCATCTCCTGGGAGACTAAGACCAAGGTGCTCACTGCTTACACTAAGCTTGAAATATAGCATGGTCAGGTCCTGAGAGGCCTGAAATTTGCCTGGGATCCAAGAGATAGAAATGATAGTGTTTAATTTATTTTAGATGAAAATATAAATCTGTTCTTTAGAATTGCTCATTCTTTTCCTTTGGACCTTCTACAGTTTGAAAACCCATCCTTAACTGTTGTCTTATGCTCACGTAACAGACCTTATTTATGTAAAAATCTCAGCCTTCCACAAGACTTAGGTTGTGTCTTTTTAAAGCACATATTTCCTGAATATTCTGCCAGGTCCTAGGAATTTTCTGCTGGCTCACGCAAGTTTGTTCAATCCATCCCAGCAAAGTCTATATTTGGCTAAATGGTATCACAATCTTTGAGCACTAAATTTGATTTCAAGATTTTTAGAATCTTGGAATTCTAAAAATTTCCTCCTTGTTTATGTCAGAATGTACAGCTGCCTTCATGGCTGCACTGCAGGGTAAGTTACCCTAAAATATCCCTTTCCCTAATGTCAGGCTCAAATTCACCATCCTTAGTATCACCAACAGGTTAAGAGCAAAGGAAGGAGCATTATCTTTTTTCATAGACGACCCAGATGACAAAAGTATGTTTTACCATTTCTATTAACATGGTGGCCCAGATTTCTTGATTTACTGAGCTAGGTGGAAACATAGATGCTGAAGGGACTGTGAAAGCAGCCTTTTTAGATTTTTCAAGAGAGAGGTGATGCTATCAGATTTTTTTCTCAGGAGAATAACTCAGACAGGATTGTGTAGCCTAGATGGTGCTGAGCAACTGGTGGCAATAGGATAATTTTAGGAGGTAATTTTAAGATTGCAGGCAAAGGAAAAAACATGCTGTGAGAATTAATAAAGAGAGGGTATAGGGAATGCAGGCTATCGGAGAAGTTTGAATCCACAGGACTTGAAAAACTGACCCCATGTGGTTAAAGAAAAAGTCAAAGGGATCAAAATGACCTCAAACATTCTAGGCTTGCAGTGCCATGATCTGAGGTAAGAATCACCGAAGGAAGAGCAAGTTTGGTGCAGGAAGAGGGAATGGCTTCAGTTCAGGCCATGTTAACCTTGAGGTGTTGGTAAAATAATTATATGGAGATGTGTAATCAAAGAATGGTTAGTTTTAGATATTTAGATATGGCAGTTATTATTCAATAAAATCTATTGAGCATGTACTATGTTCCAGGCACTATTCCAAGTGCTTGGTGTATATCAGTGAACAAACAGACAAAATCTTCTTTTGTGGATCTGACATTCTAGCAGGGGTGAGGTGAGGTGGGCATAATGAGTATAGTAATTAAGTAAATTATCTCAAAAATCAGAATATAAGTGCTATGGAAAAAATAATAGAGATAAGGGAATGTCTATGATAGCCCAAGAAGAGAAGAATGCAAGGTGAGACAGTGCAGAGAAGCAAAGAGAGCCAAGGGCAGTCCTTTTGGGACACTGACATTAACAGCTTAATGGAGAAATAACTCTAATTAATCAGCAAAGGAGATTAAAAGTGAAATAGTAAGACTGAGAGGAGTACAAAGGTTATGGGAGAAAAGTGTTTTTTATCTTAAGGTGAGTAAAAGTGTCAAATTATGCCACAGGGTCAGAAACAATGAAAACAGAGATGAGACCATTGACATGGAAACGAAGAGAGCATCATGGTAGAGCAGAAGCAAAGCCAACTCATAGCTGTGACATTTACTTTATAATATGATACACACTTGTAGGGATTAAAGAGAGAATGGACAATAAAAAAGTAGAGATGATGAACGAAGGCAACTATTTTCAAGTTTATAAAATAAAAGGTGGAGTTGGGTTTGTACCTTGAGCTAGCAAGAAGTAAGGTTATGGAGAGCATTTTTGGTTGAGGGGGTTAGTATGGAAGACTTGGGAGTATCTGATGGCTGAGAGAAAGGACCCAATGGGAAGGGAGAATGTGATAATTTAAGAAAATGGGAAATTAACACATGATGTAGAGTTAAAACCATAACAGGGATTTATATTTTAAAGCTAATGAAATTATTGGGGCTGCCCTAGCAAGGTAATCAGTTGCATAGTGTGTCATCCCAATATACCAAGGTTGTGGGTTCAATCACCAGTCTTGGCACATACAAGAAGCAAACAATGAATAATGAATGCATCAATAAGTAGAACAATGAATCAATCTCCCTTTCTCTCTCATCAATAAATATTTTTTTAAAAAATTATTGGGATTTCCTTTGAAGAAAAAGCAAAATATAACAGGAGACAATGGAAAGAGAAATTGAGTCAAGATATAGAAAGATTATGGTGGAAGGGAATGGGAACTGAAGACGTTAATATTTTATAATTTGACAGCTTGAGAAACATGAAAAGGGTAAAAAAAATTGTGAAGGAACAAATAAAAGAATTGGGCCAGCAGTGCAGCAGTGTTGTGGGTCCAACTGAGGTTGATATATGAATGTGTAATGGAATCACTCAGCATGATGAGTTGCATGTATGTATGTTCATTAGGATATTTATAGATAGGGAAGATTAAAACAATAAGTATGAGTGCACGCAGGACTGAGTTTAGAACAGTAGCCTCAGGAGAGGATGAAATTAGGGGAAATAGGTTATTGTTGAGTTTAAGGTAGAAATGGCTGACTCTGGTTCCCTAAAATGGATAGAAATAGAGACAAAAGCAAGCAATATTAGGAGACAAGAATAGGGAAGTATCCAAGCAGTGGAAAGTCCAATGGGGTGGGAGAGTATGTTTAGTGGGAGTGAGGGAGAGCAGAGTTGGAAATCTATTGGAGATTAAGTAAGAGGGATATTTTAAGGTTTAAGGTTTCAAGGTTGTAATTATTTTAGGTGATAACCAAGTCATGGTGTGGATGGATAATGAATTGATTGCTAAAGTAGAAAGTAGATAAATTTTATTGAAATGAAGGAGGGCAAACAAGAGTCTTGAATGAGTAATTGACATGAAGGATAAAGTTGTTCAAGAAGACAAGAGGGGATATGATGGGAAAAAGGTGATAATGTGGGCTCCAGAATGTTCAGTGGATGCAATGGTGTGCTTGGGAGGAAGATTTGAAGATGACCATGAAAATGATGATGAGGAGTTATTGATGAGAAAAAGTTTAGAAGATACAGTGGGGAGTCTGAAAACTCCTATCAGTGTTCTTTACCCCATGATATATGGAGTATAAATGGAAGAACCTATAGAACCTTACTAATTCAAGTGTGGCCTGTAGCATCATCCAGGAATCACTTGGGAGCTTGCTAGAAATGCAAAATCTCAGGTCCTACCTCAGACCTACTGAACCTCCATTTTATCAAGATCTCCAAAGTTCAGTGAAGGGAATAAAATAAACTTTTCAAAAGATTTGTTAACAAGGCATATGGGTTGCTGTAGCTGACCTAGGTGGAGAAGTAACCAGTTATAATTGAAACTAAAGGTGTGAATTTTGCTTGAGTTTCCACCACTTTTGGGTGGATCCAGGCAGATTTTTTTTGTCCTGGGTTAAGCTTCAGTTGGTAGATGGACTGGGCTGGCTATGGCTTCTCAGGCACTTGGTAAGCCTTCCTGGAAGGTCCTTCTTAGGTAATAAGAACATTGGTGCCCACTGTCTAAAGACAGGTTTGTGATTGAGGCCTGATGGTGTTGCTTATAATAATAAGGCTTCTTGCTATGGAATAGAGTCCATGTTGGAAGTCAATGTAAACATTCCCAGTTACTGGAAAGAATGAATTAAATCCTTCATGAAGTGATCTGTTTTGACACCATTGTACACAAGTGTGCAAAGGTGGGGCCTGGGAAAAAGCTGAAGTCGTCAACAAATGCCAGAGGACAAAGTGCCTACGGCCAAAAAGTCGTCAAAGTTGCATTTAGCTTTTTAAAGCTTTGTTTATAGCTGTTTCTTTCTGTATTTATTTTACTAGCTTTATCATTTCCCCTTCCAAATAAGAGGTGAGTATTAATCTAGGCAATGTTAATTAAAATACCCTAAAAACTTATAGCCTTGAACAAGAATAACATATATTGGCTGAACATATGTGCATGTAATAGTATCAATATTGAAAGCCCATGCTGTGAGAAGCCAATAGCAAAGCATTTTTAGCAGACTTACTTCTGGAATCACTAATGATTAATTAGCATGTATCATAATGTAAAGCAAATGTCACCCTAGCTACCCGGGGTTGCTGTCATTTGAGACTGAAGCGATTTCCTGTTGCTCACCAACAGTACAATGTAAACTGCCTGCCATCTTGTGGAAGATGGTGGATATCTCATGCCTAGGGAGAAAAAAAGCAAGGAAGTCTCCCAGGCTCTTACATGTTCTCTTGGGGTTTTTCATGGATGTAGTTTCCTGTAGAAAAGTTTAGTAAGGATTAAAATGGAAATTATCACATCTCAATTAAAATTGCACGATCATAGCTCCTTTCTGAACACATAGTTTGAAATGTAAGCATTTACCTTACAGTAAACTGATGTGTCTTTCCATTGGGTGGCTATTTCTTGAAGAATTGTGGGTCGGCCTGATCTGCTCAGTTTATTGGCTAGGCTCAGGGGAAATTGTATCTGAATATTTCAGATTTTAATCTCAGAAGCAGAATGCAAGCAATGAAAGAGTGGACTGAATGCCAAGCTAGTAGTCCATGGACGGAAGCAGAATCCTTGGAGCACTCAGGAGTTTAACCTGCTTCTCAGTGGCCTTCCGATGGCTCTGCTCAGGGCACCCATCAGCTCAGTTGATTCCTGTAACTCACTCAATCCCAGGAAAATGTGTATCCCGGGGAACAAATAGTTATTTCCTAACTCCAATCTCAATTTAGAAAATAATTGAATAAGTAAAGGACTGATTGGAGGAGAAGGTTAAATAGAGCTATAGAAGGAATTGATGTTTGGAAGGAGCAGGAAAATAAGACTATCCACAAGTTTTGTAACAGGTGGTTTTAGTCATTTTGTGGTGGGAGGGAGCTAAGTGGCTGTTTCATTACATTGATTGGTCAATTTAGTCAAAATGACCAATTTGGTGAGTCTGCATAGACCCAGTCAGAGTTGTTTTCAGAGACACTTTGATAGTCTATATTCAGTCCAGTCTTATATGTCCAGTCCTTCATCCTTAGTCTTGCATTCTATTTATCTACCTACTTACCTATATATCTATTGACTTTAAATATCAAATTGGACTTTTTCTGGGTTTCAAATACATAAGGGATAGGCAAAAGTAGATTTGCAGTTGTGAGTACATGAAACAGTTTATTCTTGTATTATTTATTTATTAATTATTGTATTATTTGTTATCATTATCAACCTATTTTTGCCCACTCCTGTATATGTATTCCTGACTATCTCGTAGCAGTGCAGGATCTGATCTTAATGATATCAAATTTATTTTGAAAATATGGAAGGAGACTATGTATTAAACACAATACATATTTGTTGATGGATGATTTAGGAGTTTTGATAAGAGCTTAAAATTGTTTTTGTAGCTTGGCAGCCTATATTTTAATTGAAAGGAATCTATACAAGCCTTCCATAATAAATAATTGAAGAGTCATCAAAAATAATTGAACACTCTCAAACATTTACTATTCAAAAACCAAGTTATATATGAACATACAGTCAAAACTTGTACTTCTTCAATGGCTAGACACTTGGAAGGGTAACTCTATAATTTGGTACATTCTATAATTTCATATTGAATCTAATTACTGAGTAAACACCTGTGAAATTGTCCAATTACTGGGTTGGCAAAAAAAATTCATTTGGTTTTTCTGTAAGATGGCTCTAGTAGTGCTTAGTTGTCTTGGACTTCATTTGAAACAATTTTGTTAGATTGTATAGTGACAGCTGTCATATCAGCATGAATTTTAAAAAACTTATCAAAATTGGTGAATTTTTGTGTAACCATTTTAATATTGAAGAAAATACGCAACATTTTTGACATATTATGCTTTACTATTTCAAGAAAGGTAAAAACGCAACTGACATGCAAAAAAAAGTTTTGTGCAGTATATGGAGAAGGTACTGTGACTGATTGAACATGTCAAAAGTGGTTTGCTAAATTTCGTGCTGGATAATTTCTCCCTTGACAATGCTCTATGGTTGGGTAGACCAGTTGAAGTTGATAGTGATCAAATCAAGACATTACCTGAGAACAATCAATGATATACCATGTAGGTGATAGCTAAGATACTCAAAATAACCAAATCAATAAAGTTACTGGTCAAAATGAAAAATGCATCATTTTTTTGTATGGAAAAACTAAACAGAATTTTTGGCCAACCCAATATTTTTGAATCACCTGTGTTGTCCCAGTTATACCATCAAAAATGAATGCAATAAAAAATGCTACAGTTGTCCCAGCCAAGTGGCAAAGTTGGTTGGAGCGTTGTCCCATACACCAAGAGGTTGCAGGTTCCATTCCTGGTCAGAGCATATACCTAGGTTTCATGTTTGATCCCTGGTCAGGAGGCGTTTAGGAGGCTACCGATTGGTGTCACTCTCTCTCTAAAATTAATAAAAATACATCCTCAGGTGAGGATTAAATTAATTAACTAATTAATTTAAAAATACCACAGTCAATCGGTAGAAAATAGATCATTTGATAATCTTTCCTCCATAATTTTAACTCAATTTCTTTACTTGTGAGAATATCAAAATGTGCCCTCCTTATAAATTTTGATTCTAACATGTTTATACCTGTTAATTAACTAAAAATGAGAAATACATCTTCCAGAAACTTCAGTAGCATTTTGACATCATAATGACCAATGGTGAAGAAAGTTCAAGTATCTAGTCAGTGGTGCCATTCTCACTTTGGATATGTGGCACAAGAGTTCAATTTTGATAGTCAGTAAACATGAAACCTGATATGCAAGATAAAACCAAACTAACGGGGAAAAGTTCTCATTTTCAATTGTGCTCTTAACAAGGTGTGCATTTTAAATGTACACTTTTAAAATATGAATGTAGCTATGTATTTTACCTGTAAGAATAAATGGCAGGCATGACCATTTCACTTTTTAATGGTACTTAGAATTTAGTAAAGAATTGGAATTTCAGAAATCAAAATAAGAATTCATATTTTCCAGCTGAGATAAAGCTTTCTGATGGATGGAATATATTATAGAGTCAAAAGTGCAGTGGTGAGAATAAAATAAATTTCTTCATAATTGCTAAAACAGTGTAACACTTCACAGTTTGATTGTTAACAAGTTGCAGCTAAGGTTGTTCTAGGACCAATTCAAACTATGTCATGTCTTTCCCTTCCTCAGCATTGGATGATATACATCATTTAATGAGAGTAAGTTCATGAAATATTTTATTCTTTATAATTTCAGGCTGCTGGTGATGAACAAAACTGTATTATAACAGGAAGTAAAAGCTAATGGTATAAAACCAATTTTTTTTCAGTCATTGAGAAAGACTGAGTAGGATTATGCTACCCTGGGGCATAGCTATTACTTTTAACTAATGGAAATATTCTATTAGTCCCTAAAGTATTATGTATTTTTTTGTTTATTAAGCTGTATAAAACTACATGTTTGTTACAGAAGATTACATAACAAACAGGAAGGCAGCAAAAAACAGCCTCCATTTATAAGGAATTATTAGAAATGATAACAAATCCATCTGCAATTTAAATTTCTCTTTCTATAGGCATTATTTCAGGTTCTTTTTGTGTGTTTTCTCATGTTTTACTCTGTGTTAGCAATGGCTTGTGCAATATGAAGACTGCCTTGCCTATGGCCCTCTCAGATGGGACAGCCTTCATGACATCAGAGGCACCTTGTTCCTCTTCCTGATGTGCCTTTGTTTGAGATGCGGTTTCATTGGGGGTTATTATTTAGTTTAAGCAGTTGGCACTTGAGAAAGTCTGTAGAAACCTTCAATTCATCAAATCCAGAGTGACTGGGAAAATCCACTTGCTAATACAGAGATCCCCATGTGTAGTTACTAAAAAATTGAACATGGATTTAAGCCTTGATTAGAAAGAAAAATTTTGTGGGTCACACAGCTGCCAAGGTAGGGAGATGTGCAGAGAATAGTCGGAGAGGTTTAGATGGGAAAATCTCCAAGCAGAAATGACTTCAGATGTCTAATATTTGTAGTCTTTAAAAAGGGGCATTTCAGAGGTGACAAAAAGCCTGATACCTTATGGAGAGAGAGGATGATGATTATACAAGAGCCTTGACTATATAAGTAGTGAAAAATTGAGTCAATCGATTGGGGATTTTGAATTTATAACATCAAACAACTGCTCTGGCTGTTCTCTAGTCCCAGCCCTTAGGTAACTAAAAGGAGTGGTTATAGACACAGCCTCTTGTCCCATTTTTCAGTCTTTCAGGTTCATGCTGACAGTCACAGCTCAGGACAGGGATATAATTGCATCTATCAGATACCAGCATGTTTGTTAAAAATTTACTTTGTTTTTATTTATTTGTTTGTTTTGTCAATTCTGATGAAAATCTAGGCAACCTAGTGGAAAAATTACACCAGTTAAACCAGTAATTTGGTTAGTTCATCCCCTCCACTTACTGACCAGTTCCACAAAACCAACTGCTCCAGTAGCACAGCCTAGTCATGGTCTGTTTGTGTCCCAGAGACCAAACACAAGAACAGAAATTGGAACTTAAGTTGTGTATTTGCTGGACAGCATGACTCCAATGGCAAGGTCACTTGTTTATTCATTCATCCATGATGTTTCTTGAGTATCTGCTATGTGGCAGTCATTCCGCTAATGATGAACAAGACAGATCAGTTTTGGGGATATAGTGATATTAAAAAGAAAAATGACAGTACAGTGTGATTTAAAAATGTATAACTTTCTTTTTTCACTTTATTAAAACCTGCTTCTCTTCTTTAATTGCCAGTTTCTCAGGTAGGATTGTTAATGCTTGCTTTCTACACTATCTTCCATCAGGTAATGCTTTGAAATTCCAAAATGTTCTAACACTGACACTTCTGTGCTATGTGTCAGTACTTCACATCAACTTGAAAGTGCCACTGAGTCTAGAAGCACACATGAAGGATTTTTCTGTGGCTAGTTCCACACAGGAAATCTATTGCGTTCTTGTGTAGCACCTGTGGGTTGGCCTTAGTTGCAGACTACCACCCTGCCTGTGAACTGCAAAATGATCTCAAATAGGCAGGATTTCTAACCACAGCTGTGACTGGGTTTGATCTTACTCTTCTCTTACATATACACAGTGTATGCAGATACCCTAGGCACCACTTTCCCCTTAAGCACAACTTGAAACACTAAAATAATCATTGCTATACTTCAGAAGTCACCAAATGAGTGTGTCTTAGTTTGTGTTGGAGTGTCAGCTCCAGGAGTAGTGTGACAAAAAGAAGATCTCCTTAATTTAGTCAATCAAAACAGAAATCATTGGCTTTTGCCAATCCTAGAAGTAAATTGTCAATAAGATCAACTTCAATAAAAGAAATTGCTGACTATATTTCTTTACCTCTGTACTTGCTTACTCAACACACACACACACACACACACACACACACACACACTTCTGTTTTAGGACTGAAACCCTCCCAATTTGACCCTCATTAATCTCTACCTTCAATAAACTTATCGTCCAAATCACTCATATGACACTTTGACCCTAGTTATAGTGTGGTTAATAAAAATCCTATCTTTCACATCCTACATCTAGTCTTCCAGGAAATCCTTTTGTCTTTACCTTTCAAATATATCCAGAGTCTGATCACTCCTTACCATCTCTACGGTGACCATCCTGATCCAAGTCACCATCATGTCTCTTTTGAATTGCTGAGATGATTTCCTAACTGGCATTCTTGTTTCTATTCTTGAAGTCTATTTTATGCATAGCTGTCAGGGTAATTCTTTTGAAATATAATGTACATTAGGTTACTCCTCTGCTCAGATTTTGCTATCTTCCCATTTTCCTTAGAAATAAAGTCAATTATTTACTATGGCCTCCAGTGTCCTATGTAATCTGCTTCATGTTTAGTTTTCAATTGTATTTTGTATGATTCCTCCCTCTGTTTGTTAAACTCCAACCACACTAATCTTCTTTCTGATTCTCAAACATGCCAAACTCATTCTTGTCGCAGTATTTATATTGTTTATTCTGTCTGAACTTAACTGCCCCAGACCTTCTCATGGCTTGCTTCCTCAATTCACTCTGATCTCTGCTCAGGTGAACTTCTGCCTCTATATCTTCACATAACTAGATCCTTACCATGGGTCTCAGTTCATGAATCATCTCCTTAGAAAAACTTACTTTATTTGCCATATCTATAGTAACTCTTCTCTTCATTCTACACATATTAAAAGTCAATTACTTGTCGCATAATTTGAAATTTTCTTATTTATTGTCTCCCATCCCTCCTCTAGAATGTGTTTTCTGTGAATATAGAAACTGTCTAACTTATTAATTACTATATTTATAGCACCTAGAACAGTTTCTGATATATAGCAAGTACAGGTGTGCAATCAGTATTGTTAAATAAATAAATGAGGGCCATGTAGGAGGCATTATGACACATGGGTTTGATGCGAAAAGGAATATCAGATTAATAGATGATCTGAATAATGCATGTAGGTATGCTTTTATTTAAAGGTGAGAGTTTCCTTCTATATTAGTTAATAGCCAGGGGACAAATTGAAGTTGAGGCTCACCACTGATAAAAGTCACACATTTTCACACTATGGCATGCCAAAAGCTGTTAGTACTCCACCCACCATGAATGAAATGTTCTCTAAGGAGTGGTGGTATGTTTCCTGTGGAGAGTCCTGCAGCATTTTCCCAATACCCTCTTTCCTACCTCGTCTCCCAAGTTCTAAAGAGAGACATTGTCAGCATGAAAATAGTGGGGAATTATTTGCTGTTGACAGACCCCTCCAGCTAAGCACCATATTTACTACTCCTTTGTCCTAATTCTACATAACCACCACCATTAACCCAAAGAGTAAGGAGATTATAGTAGATGTTATGATGTGCCACCCAAATTTCCCATGCAGTAATGAGGCACTGATCCACTAGACTGCTAGGAGTGTTGACTGTTAATGACTCATAGCTGAATCACTCTCCAGGATCTGACCTCAGCTAAAGGGACCCACCCCACCCAGTGTTACACCTTCCCTTCAGAGAGCAATCCATATCCAGTGACTGGTTGATGCATGGCTTGGTTCCCTTGCCTCATTTTAAGACAACTTTGAAGGGCCATCCCAACTTCAAACCCCCTGTGAAATTTGCTGAAGCATTTATTGTAACTGCATGGTAGTTTAAATCCTTCCTGTATCCAATCCTGCTTTCCTAATTCTTAGAGGTATTATTTGTGAGAGAGCTGCCCCACCACAAAACACCCTCCTGTATGTAGATATCCATCCCAGAGTATATTTCCCAAGGAATGTGACTTAAGATTGGGCTGTAGGAGAAAAATTCTAAAATGGGATTTTGGAAGTGGATCACCCACCAGCAAGCTCAGAGAGAAAACCATTTCACTGGCAGTAGATGGAATACTAACAATTTTTCACATTCTGTAGTTGTGAAACTGTAAAAACTTTTATGACTTGTGAACTGGGAGATAATATCAGAGGACATGAACACACTGGCAGAAGTGTTATCTTGTAGATTTGCGTGGGTAAAGTAGCAATTATAAGGACTGGGGAAAGGGATGGCTTATTTCTAGATGCTACTGATGCCTTTGACAAAGCCAATGCAATGAAAGGCTAACAAGGGCTAGTAGCTGATTTAAGGTGGAGTGCAGGTGCCAAATATCCTTGGCAACATATAAAAAACTCTCATCTCTTTCATCTAGAAGGCAGAAAAAGTTGAAGCTCAGGCCCAGGACTTAATTAGAAGGGTCTTAGATCTCTAGATAAGATTGAACTCTCAACCCTAGCAAGTAAGCTGTGCCAAGGCCAAGGCACTGATGAGAAAAATGATGGGAAGAAGTGGGGCTCTAAGGCATCTGGGTCAATGCACTCTAAAGTCTTGACTTCTAAGACTCCCCCAAACTCTCTGTGTCTGTACACTCCCTCCCAGAATTTACCTGCAAGCCCCTAATTGGCCACCAGATCCATGTCTAAAATTGTTACATTACCTAGTTGGGGAATTGGTGTTCTCTTAAGAAAAAAAAAAAGGACCATATGACAAAGGAGCTGCAGGACCTAGACAACGTATATTAACAGAAGCTATGGCACCATATATGGGACTGGATCTTAAGTGTGCTGGATCAAGAGGAGCAAAATAATAAAGTTGGATAAATGATGGTGTATTGATATAGTATTACTCTTCCATAATATAGGACTTACTCTACCAAGCACCCTAAGAGATAGTGCTAACATGCTACTAGGATGATTCTTAGAAGCATGGGAAAGTTATCATCCACACAAAGTGAAATAAAAATGCCAGAAATTACATGGAAGATTGCAGAGGAAGGAATCAAAAGTCTCTAGAATTGATTATACCAATGAAAGGGAACACACTGCAAAACAAGAAAACTCACCCATCAAATATTTTCTGCAGGAAGACTCAGAGGACTTTCCATTTACCAAAGCAATAAAGAACGTGCTGGTGAGAGAGGCACCACAATTAGTGAGTAGCTTACTGGTTGTCTTTCCTGTGCAGGCCAGAGCTGACAGTAGGAAATGCTATAATAAAATGTGGCTACTTGATGGAAAAGGTGATGATAGGATCTGGAAATAATAGAGGCCAGATGTCAGTGATTTACAATCAGGGGCAAAGTGGATGCAATTATTGTAATGAACAGCAAGGTCAGAGTGGCAGCCAAAGGGTCTTGACCTGTAGAGAACTATGGCAACGGTTAACAGAACATGGAGTTCCTAGGAGTAAGGTAGATGAGAATCCAACAAGCTCTTTTCCTAATTTTACAACTAAAAAAATCAAAACTGGATGTCCAAAAAAGGCAGCTCCCACACTCCAAATCATTATCCTTTGCCCAGTTTCCAGCCCTGAGCCTATTCTCATATACAGCACCAAGGTAAGCAGAAAACCCTGTGATGTTTCCTCCAATTCTTCCCTAAAGAGACTTAACACCATCTATTTGAGTAACTATATACTGGGATAAAGGGAATAGCATGTATTTTGAGAATTGTTAGGCTCAGTTGACATTGATACCTGGGTACTAGAACTGTCATCATGGCTCCTCTGGTAGAGAGAGAGTATATAAGGGCACATAGCAAATGGAGTCCTGGCCCAGGTTTAGTTCACAGTACATCCACTCTATTCATGGGTTCACATGGTGATCATTATTCCAGCCCACAAATGTATAATTAGAATAGATATAATTGGTACATACTTGGAAGAACCCCAATATTGGATCTTTGGCATGTGGAATAAGAGCTGTCATAGTGAAAAGGCCCAGTGCAAGCTTCCTAATCACTCCTACTCTCCCCTATTGCCAGCCAAGAGAGTGAATCAAAAATAAAATTGCATCTTGGGGTAATGGTAGAGATTAGTGCCACCTTAAAAATCTGAAAGTTGAAGGAATGGTAGTCATCATATCCTCATTAACTTACCATTTGGGCCCCTAAAAAACCAAATGGATACTGGAGGATGACAGTGAACAATAGTAAATTTAATCAAGTAATAGCCCCAATTACAGATGCTGACCTGAATATCTTTACTAGAACACATTAACATAGTTTCATGTACATGGTATGTGGCCATGGATATGGTGAATGCATTATTTTCCACTCCTATCAGGAAGGAGGGTCAAAAGCAGTTCACATTCACATGGGACGGACAGTACTATGCATTTTCAGTCTTGCTCAGGTCTATATTAACCCTTGCATCCTCTGTGATAATATATTCTGAAGAAACTGGGATCATTTGGATGTCCTGTAGATCATATTGGTTCAATCTATCAATGACATTAAGACAGTTATACTGGTATTTACAAGTTTTTCAACTCCAAATCAGAGGTAAGTCACTTACTAGTGATTATGAGGGACTAAGAAAACATTGCCAAGTGAAAAAATATAGAATGTTGTTTTTATTTCAGCATAAAGTATAGCTAATTTAAAAACTGCAAAAATGTTAGCATATAGAAAAAGGTAATCTTGGACTAAACTGTTTTATGAGCTACCTTTGAGCTAGGTTTTCTTAAAAGAATGGTGAGCATAGTACCAGTATCCAAACCAGGCTTGAATCATTAGCAATTGCTTTGGAACTTTGAAAAGGATGATTCTTCTTAAAATGCCAGTCGGATACCATTGTAAGTCCCATTAAACTCCTTTTTGTGATAATGGCATTTGTTTATACTGAAAAGTACATTAAAACAGCAAATGATAGATTAGTGTGGTAATAAATTTTGACCTGAAATCTGAGCTGCTATGATTGCAGTTCCATGAAAATAATTTTTTATATTCAAGCATGAAACTAGTATTCTATGGCATTTGTTTTTCAAATAGTATTATGCAATTCAATGTAATTTTAAAAAGAACAGCTCACTTTTGACGTTGAGGAAGATGTTTTATGAGTCTTTTTTCTAATAAATATATTTTTTTCTTTATAAACCTGACTGTAACTTACTGGATGATTTTTTCCAAATTGCGTATATGTTCCATGACTTATTTTACCCCTTTTTACAATGGAGATAACAGCAGAATGGCAACAGCCTTATAAATGTTTGCAGAGTAACTTCATCTTCCAAAAGAATATGAGGATAAATACCAAGACTATTATAAACCCAAGAGTCTAAAATAGATTTAAAAAGAAAAAAGGTAGATAGATACACATAGATAAATAACAGCTTCTAGAACCAGATATCAACTCTTTACATGCACACAGTGCTTTATAGTCTATAAAGAGTGTTCACATACAAGCAATTGGCAAGGTGGATGTTATCAATTCTCTCTTACAAACAAGAAAGCTGAAGCTTGGAGAGTTAAGATTCTTACTCAATGTCTCCTGGGTAATAAGCAACAGAACTGGTGTTCTGATTAGAAAAATTCAGGGATCTTTTCACCACACTAAAGTTACCTTGTGAAATGAAAGAAAGAGAAAATAAAAATGAGTTTAAAAATCCCAAAACGCAGTAGGGAGTAAGAAAAATCATTCAAACAGACATTTTCAGAATCATACATACTTTTTAAAGTGTTGTTCTCCCTTAACAATTTCAGCTGACATCTTTAGAATGGTTTGATCATCCTAAATTCTTTTTTGAGAAATCTAAAGCAACACAGGGATAATATTTATTGGGAGCCTATTATGTCAAGCACTGTGCAAGATGCTTCACAGAATCAGTTCTTGTCATCTTCGCAGTTACCCCATTATTTTACAAATGAGAAAACTGAGGTTCAGTGAGGGTAAATAACTTGTCCAAAATTCTATGGCTTATAAGGGGCAGTACTGGGTTTTCAGTCTAAGTTGTCTGATGTGAAAACCATCGTTATAACAATTAATTCAGTTAATACAGACACATTTAAGTGACCCCAATTATGAGCTCAGTATTATGAGGATCTATACATGAAGTATAAAACAGGATCCCTAGCCTCAGAGACTTGATAAAGTATATGGAGAGGTAAAAAGAAATTAGAATTAGTTGTTAAAGTGTGTGATATAGACTCACACTCTTAAAAGTATTGCCTATGGATCAGCAGCATTTTCAACAACTGGGAGCCCAACGGAAATGCAGAAGCGCAGTCCACCATCCCAATCCTGCTGAATCAGAACCTGCATTTCAATAAGATCTTCTGGTAGCTTGTACACATAGTAAAGTTAGAGATGTACTTGTATAAATCATCAGTGCTATAGGGAATAGGCAAGATATGCCTGAAACTAGGCTCTGAAGGCAGTAATTCTCCCTATCTCTTTCAAGTTGGTTTTTCTATTTTAAAAGCCATTTCTGGTCTCCTAAGGGCCTGGGAAGGGTACTGTGAGAAAAGAGGAAAGTTGAAAGGTAGGGTTCTCTTTGCTTGAGTATAAGGGAAGAATTAAGGGACACAATGAAAGCAACTGGGGAGTGACAAAAGTGTGGGGGTGATCAGAGTTCTAATTCCACCAATAGGAATAGAGAACACAAAGATGTCATTTACACCCTTACTTCACATCCCTCCCTCCTCTCTTCCCATTCATGATTACCTCCTCTGGAGGTGGGCTGGGGGCAGAGAGACAGATCACTAGCTGGCAGTCTAGTGTGTGTGTCACTGTGTGTCTTTGGATGTATATATACACAAATAAACCTCCACTTCAGGACTTCTTTAATGCTATAGGCCTAATTGGTACATTTTAATAATAAAGTCCCTTTCCAAATAAGTGCATGCCATAAAGTTGAATTTTTCTTTAATAAATCTAAGTACAACTGGTCTTTAGTAAAATTTCTATTTGCTCTAGGGACATAAGAACATTAAGTGCCTTATTTTTAACTGAGCACTATTCTAATTAGGAAAAAATTACATTAGGGAACTATGTGAATGTCTGAGAAGGCATTCATTCTTGATTTTGATATTTTAAAATATAGCAGATTGCAGAAATGCAGATTACAGCATGGATATAGTGTTAAAATTGCTTTTACCATTATAAAGATAAAAATAGCTCTCGGTTCAAATTTCCTGCTGCTTCTTTCTAAATGAAGGAGTTAAATACAGAAAGGCAGGTGGATGCTAACGCTCCTTTAGAATGAGATGAATAGGGTTGATGGCAGGAGCTACAGGGAAGCTATTGAGGCTGCAGATGCACATGCTGCCCTTACTTCCCACAAAGTTCAAAGTAGGGTGAAGCTGCCCGGGTAATTGGCTATGAAATAGCAAACACTCTGGATAAAAATGGACCTTGTATTTAATTGCCCACGTTCTGGGCAGCGGGTAGCCACCTGGTTGATTAGTGACCGTACCTATATTCACAACCACCCAAGTTTAAGTGCAAGTGTGATTGTTAGGACATTGGCACCAAGTTTAATCAGAGGCCTTAAAGTTTCCATTAGTTCTGACCACCCCAGATCCAGATCCCCCACTTTCTAGATCTAAGCAGATGGTGCTACAAAGCCCCAAGGCAAAAGCCCATTTTACAATTGAGCAGGATGAGGACATGCACATATGTAAAACAGCAACTACAATAGCAACAACTGAGAAAATAAATGAGAAAAAGCTTGCATAGTATTTGCTTGCACAAAAACTTGCACATTTTATTTGCATAGTACTTACTAATTTGCCAAGCACTTTTCTTGGGATTTCTATTATGGTCTTCAGAAAAGCTTATTAAGTTAGGACTTATAGTGCCCATTTTAGGGTTGGAAAAATTAAGACTCACTGAAGGTGAGCTTCACAAGACTGTACATCTAGTAGGTAACAGAATAGGCACTGAAATGTAAATCTTTTGACATGAAATTCAATCTCTTTTCTTAGTAGTATTTTACCTTAAATCCGTGCTCCCTTGCAGCTCTGCAGGACTAGTCCACAACAGCCTTAACCACTGAATACTTTTGGGTGGAACATACCCATGTGTGAATCATACACAGGTTTACACAGGCTTCCAGTCTGTGAACCAGTTACTCACACTGTCTTTTACTACCAAATAGTTAAGTGCCATAGCCTATACTAAAATAGTAAAAATGATTAGCACTTAGTGTGTGCCAAGTGTTATACTGAGCCCTTTCCATGTATTAACTCATTTAAACCTTAATTTACAACAACTTTATGATATAGATTTTGTTTGTTTTACCAACGTTTCCATTAACTTTATTTGTTCCAACTTTATTGAGATATAATTGACATATAACATTGTGTAATTTGAAAGTGTTTAACTTACTGATTTGGTACATTTGTATATTGCAGTATGATTATCACCATAGTGTTAGCTAACACTTCCATAGCATCACATAATTACCATTTCAGTTTTGTAGTGGGTATATTTAAGATTGAGATCTTTAACAATTTTCAAGTATATACAGTACTATATATTGTTATCTATAATAACAGTGCTATACATTAGATTTCTAGAACTCATTTACCTTATAACTGGGAGTTTATACCCTTTGCTGAGAGGTTTGTACCTCTCCTCCTTTTCCCCAAATCCCAGCCCATAGTAACTATCATTCTAGTCTTTCTCTATGACTTCACCATTTTTAGATTCTACACATAAGTGATATCATATAGTATTTGTCTTTGTCTGACTTATTAAACAGCATAATGTCCTCAAAGACCATCTGTGTTGTCACAAATGACAGGATTTTGTTCTTTCTCATGGTGACTAATAATCTAATATACTCATATATCACATCTTCTTTATCAGTTCATCCATTGATGGGCACCTGGGTTGTTTCCATATCTTGGCTATTGTGAATAAAGCTGCAATAACTATGGGCATGCATATAATCTCTTCACGATCCTGTTTTCATTTCCTTTGGGTAAATACTCAGAAGTGGAATTGCTAGGTTGTATTGTAGTTCTATTTTTAGTATTTTGAAGAACTTCCACACTGTTTTCATAGTGGCTGTATTGATTTACAATCCCGCCAAAAGTGCACAAGGGTTTCCTTTTCTCCACATCCTCTCCAGTCCTCGTTATCTCTTGTCTTTTTGATGATAGCCATTCTGACAGATGTGGATAATCTCATTGTGGTTTTGATTTGCGTTTCCCTGATGATTAGTGATGTTGACACATTTTCACCTACCTGTTGGCCATTTGTATGTCTCCTTTGGAAAAATATCTATTCGGTTTCTCTGCCCATTTTTTAATGAGATTTTTCTTGGTGGTGGTATAGAGTTTTATGAATTCTTTACATATTTTGGATATTAACGCCTCATTCGATATGTGATTTGAAAATATTTTCTTCCATTACATAAGTTCCCTTTTCATTTTGCTGATTGTTCCTTTTGCTGTGCAGAAGCTTTTTAGTTTGGTGTAGTCCCACTTATTTTATTTTTACCTTTGTTGCTTATACTTTTGGTGTCATATCCAAAAAATCATTACCAATACCTTTATCAAAGTGTTCTCCTCCTATATTTTCTTCTAGGAGTCTTACAGTTTCAGGACTTACATTGGAGTCTTACATTTGAGTCTTTAATCCATTTCAAGTTAATTGTTGTGAATGATGTGAATTAAGAGTTCAATTTTATTTTTCCACTCTTCCCAGGACCATTTATAGAAGAGACTTATCCTTTCCCCATTGAGTATTCTTGTATACCTTGTCAAATGTTAAATGACTGTATGTTGCAGAGATTATTTATGGGTACTCAATTTTGTTCTCTTCATATATATGTCTATTTTTATATCAGTACCATACTATTTTGGTTATTATAGTTTTGTAGTGTTGTTTCAAATCAGGAAGTGTGATGCTTTATTCTTCTCCTTCAGAACTGCTTTAGATATTCAGGGTCTTTTGTGGTTCCATACAAATTTTGTTTTCTTTTTTCCTATTTTTGCGAAAAAATAAATGTTGATAGCAATTGCACGAATGTGTAGATGATTTTGGGTAGTATGCACATTTTAACAATATTCATTCTTATGATACATAAACATGAGGTATCTTTCCATTTTGCTTTTGTCTTCAATTTCTTTCATCAGAGTCTTATAGTTTTCATTGTACAGATCTTTCACTTCCTTGGTTAAATTTATTCCTAAGAATTTTCTTGTTTATGTTGCTTGTGAATGGGATTATTTTTTTAGTTCCTTTTTCAGATATTTTACTGCTACTGTACAAAAATGCAAACAGTTTCTGTATGTTGATTTTATATACTGTAACTTTACTAATTTCATTGATTAGTTTTAACAGTGTTTTGGTGGTCTTTAGGGTTTTCTGTATATATAATATTATACCATCTATGAATGAAGAGTTTTATATCTTTCTTTCTGACTTGGATGCCTTTTATTTTTTCCAATTCCCTGATTGCTCTAGCTAGGACTTCTAGTATTATGTTGTGTAGCAGCAGTGTAGTATGCACATTTGTCCTGTTCTTGGAAGAAAAGCTTTCAACCTTTCACCTTTAGGCATATATGTTCTTAACACTGGGCTTGTCATATGTGCCCTTTACTGTGTTAAGGTATGTTCTCCTGTACCAAATTTGTTGAAAATTTTTGTTATGAAAAGGTGTTTTATTTTGTCAAATGTGTTTTCTCCATGTTTGAGATGATCATATGATTTTTATATTTCATTCTATTAATGTGATATATTATACTGATTGATTTGTGTATATTGAAACATTCTCACATTCCAGGGGTGAATTCCACTCTATCATTGTATATGATCTTTTTAATGTTGTTAAATTTGGTTTGCTAATATATCTCTTAAAATATGTCCATTTTTTCCCCTTATCTGAGGACATTTGTTTTCTTTGCTGTTAGAGAGAGAGGAAGGGGGGAGGGAAAGAGAGAGAGAGAGAGAAATTTATATGAGAGAGAAAAATTGAATGGTTGCCTTCCCATAGGGGCCCCAAGCAGGGACCAAACCTGCGACCTAGGAATGTGCCTTGACTGGGAATCAAACCCACAACATTTCAGTCTACAGGACAATGTTCCAACCAACTGATCCACACCATCTAGGACAGCTTGCTAATATTTTGTAGAGCATTTTTACATCTATGCTCATCAGGGATATTGTTCTGTAGTTTGATTTACCTGGATTTAGTATCAAGGTAATACTGGTTCATTAAATGAGTTTGGGAGTGTTACTAGCTCTTCATTTTTGGAAAGAATTTCAGGATTAGTGTTAGTTTTTCTTTAAATATTTCTTTAAATGCTTTATAATTCACCAATGAAGGAATCTGGTGCTGATTTTCTTTATTTGGAGGTTTTAGAATACTGATTCAATTGTCTTATCTATTATTGGTCTTTTTCTATTTTCTATTTTTTTCCTGATTTGGTCTTGGCAAGCTGTATATTCCAATTAATTTATCCATTTCTTCTAGATTTTCCCATTTGTTGGCATATAATTATTCATAGTAGTCTCTTATAATCCTTATAGTTATTATTTTTTAATCCCCATTTTACAGATAAAGAAATTGTCATACAGAGAGGTTAAATAACTCATTCATGGTTGTACAATGAAAGAAATAAGATAGAAACTCAGGCAGTGTTGCCCTGTGTTCATGCTCTTAGTGCTATGCAAAATCACTTCTCAGTGGTAGAATTGAGCAATCCATCAACAGGTCTAAAACACTCATACTTCCAAAACTGCTCTATATCAATTCTACAGATGCCCCAGAAGTAGGTATTCCTTTTACTGAATTGAGAGTAGGAGGTGTGTGGGTAGAGGGCCAAAGGTAATTGTCATCCTGAGATAAAGGGACAGAAGAAATTAAAATTAGAAGAAAAAGCCCTAAAATTGACAACTACATGGTGCTAGGTATTACATTAGTCAATTCACTTATGTTTTCTTCTTTCGTCTTTACAATAACTATTATAAAACCTATTTTTCAGGTGATAAAACTGAGGTTCAATGAGTTTAAGTAAATTGTCTAAGTGGCAGATATATAATATGATTGCATTCTTGACAGTTTTGTTTTAGAGCTTGGACACTTAACCATACTTAACCGCTATCAGTTTTACATAATAACAGTCATTAAACTTATCACTTACTGGTCACATGCCATGTGCCAAGCACTGTCTTGAATACTTTATTCACACCAACTCAGTTAATCATCACAACAATTGTATGAGGCCAGTCTCAGCCCAAATGAAGGGCTCACTTCGAATATCCAGCTTGGGTAAAAGTGGAAATTGTGCCACTGGACCCTACAAGACACCTACTACATTAGGGCACACTATCAAGACACTTTGTTAAAGCACCCCTACCTAATACACAGAAAGAAACTCAGGGTGCTACCACAATGAGGAGACAAAGAAACATGACCGAAATGAAAGAACAGATCAAAACTCCAGAAAAAGAACTAAACAAAATGGAGATAGGCAATCTATAAGATGCACAGTTCAACACACTGGTTACAAGGATGCTCAAGGAACTTAGTGAGGCCCTCAATAGCATAAAAAGATCTGGTCAGAAATTAAGGATATACTAATTGAAATTAAAAAAAAAACAATTGACAGGGAAACAACAGTAGAGTGAATGAAGCTGAGACTCAGATCAATTATTTGGAACATAAAGAACCAAAAAACAACCAATCAGAGCAACAAGAAGAAAAAAGAATACAAAAAACGAGGATAGTGTAAGCAGCATATGAGACAACTTCAAGTGTCCAACATTAGCATCATAAGGGTACTAGGAGAAGAGAAAGGGCAAGAAATTGGAAATGTATTTGAAAAAATAATGAAAGAAAACTTGCCTAATTTGGTGAAGGAAATAGACATGCAAGCCCAGGAAGCACAGAGTCCCAAACAAGAGGGATGCAATGAAGCCCACTCCAAGATACACCACAATTAAAATTCCAAAGGTTAAAGATAAAGAGAGAATCTTAAAAGCAGCAAGAGAAAAGCAGTTAGTTACCTACAGGGGCACTCCCGTAAGTTTGTCAGCTGATTTCTCGAAGGAAACTTTTCAGGTTAAAAGGTATTGGTAAGAAATACTCAAAGTCATGAAAAGCAGGGACCTACAGTCAAGATTGCTCTATCCAGCAAAACCATTGTTTAGAATCGAAAGGCAGATAAAGTGCTTCCCAGACAAGAAAAAACTAAAGGAATTCATCATCACCAAATGATTATTACATGAAATGTTAAAGGAACTTATTTAAGAAAAAGATCAAAACTATTACCAATAAAATGTTTATGAACAATAAAATGGCAATAAATACATATGTATCAACAGTCTATTCTAAAAAGCACACTAAGCAAACAAGAAGTACTGAGACAGAATCTAGGATATGGAGATTGTTTT